>VZTL01018220.1:0-31884 GCA_013400535.1 Scopus umbretta
GAGGCTTGGACTAACTTCATTGAAATACATTGCTCTAGAGTACCTTGCTATGTAGCTCTGACTTTCACATTGAAGGCAGATGGGAATGCTAATTTCTTGGGATGAAGCTTGGAAGGCAGAATCTAAAGTAGAAGAAATTTGATTTTAGTGATCCTAAGCTATGATTAGTCTTAATTTATCCCTTGGTAGAAGAGGAAGATGTTTAATCATTCCTCTAACAATATGTAAGGTCTCCAGGTTGTCAAAATTAAGAACTGAAGATTGGGTTAGAGATCTCTGGAAAGTGTGTTGAGACCTGGAGAGCACCTTTCATTATTTTCATCCCCTTGTGACCAGTGCTTGAAAAAGCAATGATAAACTCTGAAGGAAGTTGCGACTAGAGTTCAAAGCAGAGACAGAAGAGCTGTGATTTAAGGCTGAGAGCTTCGGGGGAAAAAAAAGAAGTCATGCTTACATGTCCACCTCTTCAAAAACGCACTGAGGATATGCTTCTTAAGACATCCAAAATAGCTAGTACTTTTTGTTCTGCTCTCCAAAGACTGCCTCTGTCTGGCCTAGCTGGCAGGAAAAACATGAGCTTGTTCCTAGGAGCTTTGTAGCTCTGATGCCTTCTTCATAGTGGGTCCATTGTCAAAGGGCAAAGAGGAGGCAAACTCTTCCAGATAAATCAGGATAAAGTACTATCACAATTGTATTATTAGCCCAAAAGCTTGAAGCACCTTTACCAATTA
This sequence comes from Scopus umbretta, assembly GCA_013400535.1. Classification (NCBI taxonomy): domain Eukaryota; kingdom Metazoa; phylum Chordata; class Aves; order Pelecaniformes; family Scopidae; genus Scopus; species Scopus umbretta. The sequence continues at coordinate 732 of VZTL01018220.1, forward strand.
CCGATACCCATTTCCTGCCTTGCAAGTGGAATTAGGATCTCTTAGCAATATATTGAAAGCAATTGAATATCATCCAGTGATTGCCATGAATGAAGTTGTCAGTAATTAGTACTAATGATACTTATGAGGGAAAACAGGTGTGGTTGAATCACGCTTTCCCCTTACAGACTTAGAATATACACAAACTGAAACTAGTTATTTAATTATATGTTAGGGTTGTTGCAGAGTTTCTTTATGTATTTCTAGCGTTGTTGGTGAGGAAGTGTATATATCCTGAGATAGCAGGACGTTGTAACCATTTCCCCTGAGATCTCACCAAAAGTTTTAATGTAATTGTGTAGAATTAATGTACTAAAAAAATACCATTTTTCCCCACCAGGGGATCGTGCAAGAATGTTGTCCATTTTTCACTAAAAACCCAGTGTTACTAATGGAGATCTTAAGGGAGACATTTATAAGATAGGCCAAAAGCCTTGTCTCATTTACCACAGTCTGAATCCAGAGTAACTCCATTATGTTCATTTAAGTTATCCTTGGATTTATATTGGTGAAAAGGAGATGAGAATTCAGCTTTTAATTAGAAAACACTGCATACGTGAGATGTGCTGTTCGTTTTTTTTCCTAAGACAGCAGACTTCATTGAGGTCTGCCAGAAGTAATCTTAACATCTATGCTCAACATAAAATCAGGAAAAAGTTGATCCAGATGTGTTTTCTCCTGAAAAATAAAAACCTGTGAAACTCTGTTAAAATTCAAGAAAAAATTAAGGAACCAAACGTTTGGAAACTGTGAAATGTAGATAAATTTGGTGATCATGAAAGAGATGTGATAGGTTTCATTTAGCTCTGAATAGTGTGGGATTTGTCTGCTTATTAAGGTAAATTAATTACCTTATTAAGCAGACAAAGGGACTTCGTTTAAGGGTCTCCTTTATTTATGCCACATGCTGTGGCACAGCCCTGTTCCTGTATGGCATCAGCATGTACTTTTTGTAGCTGTGAAATAACTGCAGGATTCTGTTTTTGTTTTATATGCCATTCCTCCCTTCCCTCTCTTTTTATTTCAAGTTTAATCCTCTCCTTAAAATTTTCCCAAGTCATGGGTTATTATTTTCATAGCCAGTTCGGCCATTCCATTATGAATGCTTCTGCTTTTATGCTGAGCATCGCTGGAAAGTACGTATCTGTGACCCACCTCCACTGCTCACTAAGTCAACCGCCTTTGAAGTACCTGTAATAAACTTTCTCTGATGGTAAAAAGAAAAGCCTCATTAGTTCCAGCCCATATTTGGGAGGCACCTCTAATCCACACTCGTTCTGCTTCTTTCTTTTTAATGTTTAATTATTGATACAACTTACCTGACTCATGCAGCCTTATAGTGGTGAGATTTTTTCCTGCATTTTCCCAACCTCCCTTAACATTTTCACTCCCTCACTCAAAACCTGGGTATCATTTGCATGAGGGTCTGTGAAATGAAACCCGTGTGCAGTAGGTTGTGATCGCTGAATGGGGCAGGAATCTATCCTTCCCTCCAGTAGAACCTGCAGAAAGAGAAAGGTGACATAGCTCCAAAGATGGGCAGCTGCTAGGGGGGAGATGTTGGATCCATATAACACTGGCAGGTCTCCTGAAGAGGCCATACTGCAGTGAAACTCAAATAAAAATGAAATGTCCAAGAGATGGTACCTCCGATGCTCTCACCTGTACACCTTTGGGTACTCTCCCATCTAAAGCGTATGGTGTGACTTGGACCGCTTTGTATACCAACCTTATTTAATCTGATCTGCATATGCAAGTGTTTCACCTTATGCAGACTGGGAAGTTACTTGAAGTCTGGTCATGAATACTTGATGTTGCCTGTCTGTAGTCTAAATAAGGTGAACTGCAACTTGGCATTTGCTTGAAACCAAAGAGTTTTACACAATGCCAGTGTAGCTTTGCTAGTGCAGTGCTTTGCATTCGTGCAGCGACACTGGTGGCTGGAATTTGGGCAAATCCTTGCAGCATGCAAGTACTTATAATGGGGGAAACAAAAATGGCATTTACAGACAATTATCTTACCCTCTTGTAGCATTTGATATTTTCCCTCTTATTAGACAGAAGGTAAGAGGAATTTCTTAAGTTACCCAATTGACAGAAACAACATTCTAGTAGCAAGCAGGTTAGTCCCTTTTTGGTTTGTTCACAGTAGATGAGTGATTTTGGTTTGTGTGTGTTTTTTTCTTTTTTTTCTGTTTGTTTGGGGTTTTTTTGGGTTTTTTTTTAATGTGTCAGGTTGTAATGGACCTGGCTAGAATAGAGTTAATTTTCTTCATAGCAGCTCATATGGTGCTGTGCTTTAGATTTTTGACCAAAACAGTACTGAGAGCACACTAATGTTCTAACCTTTGCTGAACAGTGTTTGCACAGCATCAAGGCCTTCTGTTTCTCACTCTTCCCACAAAGTGAACAGACTGCGGGGTGCACAGTAGGCTAGGAGGTGACACAACCAGGCAGATGACCTGAACTAACCAAAGAGATATTCCATATACATAAGGTCATGCTCAGCAATAAAAGGGAAAAGAGGGGGCTTTAGGGAGTTAGCCATCTTTTCCTGAGGAACTGCCTGGGCGTTGGTCTACCCACGGAAGGTGGTGAGCGATTGCCTTTACATCACTTGTTTTGTCTTGTTTGTTTTCTTCCCCTCCCTCTTCTTCCACTTCTTTTTCACTTATTAAACAATCATTTGTTTGTTTGTTTGTTTGATCTTGACCTCCAAGTTTTCTTGCTTTTATTCTTCCTTTCCTCTTCCCCCATCCCACTGAGGGGGACAGGGAGTGAATGACTGACTGTGTGGTACTTATCTGCCCACCAGGGTTAACACAGAACACAGGTATAGAAAGCTCTGCCAGCTAGCTATCAGTGTGGGACCAGTATCTCTTTATCTCTATTGTATCCTGGCTGGCTGCATGAGCATTTGATGGCTACCAAGGAAATATCACTTCTGTTGCAAAACTTTGGCATCAGAAAAGACACATATAGCTGTGCCAGAGAAACTAAAGGCATCATCATAGCCCTCTGCACACAGCAGAAAAAATTCCATGTGAGAAGGAATATGTGGACCTGAAATACTGACTCTGAGAGGTTAGTTCCTGAGACCTGCGTTAATGGGGGTAGCCTACCATAGTAAAACCCTCAATGATCAGGAGACCTACTTAAAAATCATGATAGAAAGAAAAAAGTAAGTATATAGTTCTTGTTTGTTGTCTGGCTCATTAATGTTACACTTCCTTGATTTTCACAGCAGTCATAAGAGCAAAAATCTTTTTTTTTTTTTTTTTAAAAAGCAAGAAAAGCAAGTTTTTCCCATTATTAGACACTTCCAGAATATGCAATACTAATAAACACCCCCAAGGTATGATGGGGCTCCTGTTGCACAGCCCCACAGAGGAGGGAAAATACTGGACTGTAGAAACATAATTAATTTACAGGAATTCCATTTTCCAAATTCTTAGGAGTGTTTCCAGCCCCTGCCATAAAGCACAGTGTGTTCAAGAAATCTCACAGTAGGGTCAAAGTTCTTTGGCAGATATTGCAGGGATGTTTTGATCCTCTAAATCCAACTCCATTTAGCAGGTCACAAGTAAGAGCAGTAGGTACTGCAGATCTTAAAATATCTAAGAGGCAACATTAAACAACAAAAGCAATAGTATGGTTATAATACCACTCTTTCCCCAATGAAGAACAGGAATCAAAGTATTATTAAAATAGGAAATTATTTTTGCCTTTTAATTGGTAGTGTTCCAGAGCCCTACCTGGGACACACCTCATTGGAATAGGAGTTATGTTATTTTAGTTTATGGGAATTATGTGATAACACATCAAATATATATTTCTGTGAACAGAATCAGCTCAAAAATAAGAGTAACTGATGTCTGGCATAATCAAGCCTCTGCTACTGTGTTTTTGAAAGTTCTTGTTCCCCATTCAACACTTCTTTCCCTTTATTTAACATTGCATAGTAAACTCCATTCAATTATGTCAGCAACTGATCTCTTTTGGAATTCATTTGAAAGAATAAGTCTAAACTGGGGAGTTTAGCATGGCCACAACGAGGTGAAGCTAAGGTAAGAAACCTTGCCTCCTCGCAAGAAGTTTGTCGATTCAAATCCTCCCCTAGGGTTAGAGTTGAACCCGGTGCTGATAGGTCCCTTTGGTTCTGGCATGTTTACTCTTGCAATTAATTTTTAAAGTAGGGTCTTGTGCTGATAGTGTCTTCTATCTCTGCTGTTCAAGGAAACAACTTATCAGGGCATTGGGGAGGGTTAAACGGCTGTAACTCAGGTAACTCATGTTAACCTGCCAGCTGCCTAGCAAGAAATGGGTAACCTGCTGACTTTCCCTGGAAAAGGCTTGGGAAGCTACTGAGAAAAGCCAGAGATGTAACAATAAGAAGTGGTGCAAAGGGGGCTATCTTTTTCACACTGTTTCCTTTAGCTTTTACCTGCTATGCTTTTATACTGGTAGAATCAGCACTGGGTCTGGGCCCCTAGGAAGAAAAGTCCTTTTTCTGATACCCTGTCAAACCCCTAAATAAAGACCCCTTGCCAGGGAGAGGGAGCCAGTTTGGCCAGTTTTTCAGAAGCGCTCTTCTTAAAATTGGTCTGAGTTGTGGGTGTTCCGGCTCCTTGGAGAATCCAAGTTCTCTGAACAGCATTCACACTCTTTCCTCTTAACAGGTCTCTTATTTTTATTCTTTGTCCTCTACTCACTCTCTTTCCCCAGCAATGTGGCCTTCACAGGCCACGTGCACCTGAGGAAGAGGAGGAAAGGCAAAAGGTTTAAGGTAGCCAGCTCAGGAGCCGTTCTCCCTTTCCCAGTCACTAGAAATGGGTAGAAAGAAGCCTTCCGTTACCAGCCTGCCAAAGCTGTAGCTCCTGGTTCAAGACTATATTGTGCTATGATTAATGAAATGTGTTTAGCAGTCTCATTTGAGCTTTTAATGGTCTGTTATCCACATTATGGCTTTAGCACACACTTCAGCATGATTGATAGCCTGTTTGGGAGTAGGAAGCAAGGTAGACGGCTGCTTTGAGGTGTACACACTGAACACAGAGAGAAGTGAAAATAGCTTGATAGCTTCTGGAAGCACTGTGTTAATCCTTTAGGATATGTCTCTGTGGGGGCCAACACATACACGTGTACTTGAGCTAGTGTACTGCACTAGCAAAGTGCTGCATTGAGCTGATTAGTCCTACTGAGAAGTGGCAAAAATACACAGTGGCAAAATGCTGCTTTAAGACAGTTGTATGGCTTCAGCTACTCAAACAAAGTGAGATATCTCTGCAAGACACTGCAGTATGCTAGGTTCATACACCTTTCCTTTTCTGTGTATCTCATCCTTTTCTGAGAGCCATAACATGCTACTGTTCTTCCCTACATCAACAGTAGGGTAAACACAGCTCCCTCCTGAATCAATCAATTTCCCATGTCTTAAGTTTAGTGGGAGGATTGCTGACATGCAGATTGGGATGTTATTTTGCCACTTGCTTTGCCAGCCATGAGCCTGAAGGGAATATGTTGCAGGTGAGAGAACAACCTTCAGGAGTACCTAGCGAGCATCTACAATTTAAATTTAATGGCCTTATTTAGTGAAGTACTTAATCATAGGCTGAAGTGTAAAAGCTCATGAGTAGTCTCATTGCATTCAGCAAGATTGAAGATGATGGTACACTGAGATACAGCGTTGAATTGGGGCTGATAACATCTGAGCCTGTCCTGGCTAATAGATTCAGGGCCAAGTGTTGCTCTCCACCAGCATCCTCTTTTGTCCCCCTCATTGAACAGTATCTGCCAAATGTGGTCTTTCCAAGTGCAGAGGAGACAATGTGATGTACTAACTTCCTATTAGCCCTTTGATGCTGAAATTTAAGCTGAAGTTTAAGATCACTGAGTTTAGCATTGGGAAAAAGATGGAGCAGTCAGCAAAATGTCACAGGTGACCATGATGAACTGCTGCTCCCCACTGGCATGTGCTGTGGCAGATGATGCATGCCTGAGGCTGCAGAGCTCAATGATCCCTAGAAAAAAAAGCTCTTGCTCACAACTCATAAATTCTTAACACTAAAATAGTTTTGTAACTAAACTTCAGCAGGTAAAAAGTGTTTGTAGCAAGAGAGTGGAGCTAACTGGAAACCTCCAGCTTCCGTAGAAACTGAGTTTTAATCTGACCTCTTTTGCCCAATTTCTGAGCTCTCACATGTCATAAACTGTTAGTATAATAATTTTGATCATTTTTTTAGTGAATGTTACAAATATGTCACCTCTGTGTCTATCTGAACTTGTACCTATCAGTTTGCTTGTCACATGTGAGGCATTGGAATAGGCTGCCCAGGGAGGTGGTGGAGTCACCATCCCTGGAGTTGTTCAAAAAATGTCTAGATGTGGTACTTCAAGACATGGTCTAGCAGGCATGGTGGTTTGGGTTTTTTGTTGTTTTTTTTGTTTGTTTGTTGTTTGCTTTGTGGTTTTTTTTTGTTTTTTTTCTTTTGGGGGGGAGGGGTTGATGGTTGGACTGGATGATCTCGGAGGTCTTTTCCAACCTTAACAATTCTATGATTCTATGTCTACCTATTTGTGTCGCATAAAAGATGTGAGCTTTGTCATCCATTTATTCATCTTCCTTGGAATGTTCATGAAACATTCTGATCATTTAATGCATCCTGGCTCTGCATTTTGTGGGTATCTGTTCTTGGTAGCAATAAATGTGTCAGTTTAATTGCTTTCTCTTTAGCCTCAAACTTTTTCTCATTAAGTCGATGAGTAATCATCTTATATTATTAAGGATACTAGGGCGGAAAAGTTGTTACTGGTTCTCTTTGAGTTCTTTTATTTAATAAAACGAACTATCTAAGTAATAATCCCTCCCCACTGTTTCCTAAATGGTATTACTTCCTGTTAGGCACATGGGAGCTTCAGCCTGTTTGCTTTTTAATTAAAAGTTAGTTTTCAGCTACCTCTTTCATCATCAGAATTTTCTGTCACCTTGAAATGAAGGCTCTGGCATTGTCTTTTAAATTATTGAGCGCTGGCCGACTGGGGGAGTTCAGTTTAGAGTATACATTAATCTTCTTAACTACTCTCATCAAACCGACTGTCCAGCCTGCTATGGTTTCAGTATTCCTGTTTGCTGTCCCTCTTTTGTTTGTCTACTCACCAACACATATAAAACATGAATATAATCTTTCTGCATGCTTTCTAATTACTGAATTATATATTCTTTGTGCCCTGACATGTTACAAAACATTTCCCAAGGTCGTGTCTGACATTAATAAGTTGGTGTAGAGAGCTTTTCCTGTGCCACTTGGTTAGCAGAACTTGGGAGTTGAAAGCAGCATTGCTGGGGAGTTACTTCGGACCCTCTGGGAAAACATTATATATCTGTCTTTTTTTCTTTTTTTCTTTCAAGTTTTCTGATATGGAAAAGATCTAAAAAATTAATCCTTTAAGCAGAGCTGAACTAATTTGCAATCTTAACAACTATTTAGACTCTTCTGTTGAAACAAGAAAAAAAGGTTAGTGATTTATGCACATTAATTTTGTCAGCGTATTGGCAAACTTCATTGTTCGTGAAATAAGTTGTTGAAAATCCATAGCAGGGTTGAGAACAAGAGCAGCAGTTCCACCGGGTGGAACAGCAGGGATCTGGGCTCTGCCTCCCAGCTCTTCCACAGTCGTACACCGGCACCGTACTGCCTCTGCAGTCCTGGGTCCTGTTTGTGGCAGGCAAAACTATTGTTTCCTTTCTCCTTCCCATTGTCTGTCTTGCCTAATCATTACAAGTGCCTAGTCATTACAAGTTGTGTATTTGTACAGCACCTAGCACTGCAGAGCACTGGATAAGCTACCCGTGTACAAATAAATCGTGCGTAGGAATAAGTATTTTCCACACTGAACCCTTTTTATCCTGGGAATTCACAGTTCCCTCTGATTTATCTCACGTTTAGTCTCACTGGAATAGTTGTGCAAGATTTACTGTGAATACGTGAAGTTATAGGTGTCTGGTTTCATTGTCGTTGCTCGGATGCTATTGTGTCTACTCCTGAATGATAACAGCCAGACACTTCAGAGGGCAAATACTGTCTTCTGTGAATTTCAACATTTAGTGCCACACAGGATTCTGGTACTTTCTGCTCACAGAGTTTCTTCCCATGAAAGCATCAAATTAGATGTACTCTCACAGTGATCAAGCAGCAATTTACATATCCTGCTATGCCATCCTGGTATCATTTAAAAAATAGAGGTTGGATCCCTTTGCATTTGGGAAAGTTGTTAGTTTTAATTTAGCTTGCTCTTCTAAGGAACTAAACTTGGGCTGCTATGGATTAGAATTCATGAAGCCCAATTTCCCAAATGGCAAAGCCTCTCCTACACAGCCGTGTGCTCTGTGGAGCGTGCTTTGGCCAGAGGATGGCTTGCCAGCAGTCCAGTTCTTGGTCTGACAGCTTCCCTCACCAGCTTGCCCAGAATGGGAAAGTGGGAGGTTGTTAATCAGCAGCAAAGCCAACAGCCAGTCTTTTTATGAGCAAATATAAGAAAAATGCTTCGTTCTTCTGTAGTATAAATTTAGCAAGCCAAATTCAGACCTGCTACAAGTTGTAATGGCTCCATTTGATATAAAAGGGGTCATACCTGCTTACCATATCTCTCTATTATCTCCTTCAAGTCAATGTGTGTAAATGGAGTGTCTTTGTTCCCTGTCAGACTGCCTCACACCACTGAATCCATTTTATCAGGAACCACACCAGCTGCTACTACTGACATCTAAGACCACCCTGTTGAGTCTATTTTATTCAGCTGCCCTTCAAAGCCAGCAATGCTGTGTTTCGAGGGCTTGACAGGGCTGGTGTTCACTGGAGCACCCTTGACAGATAGCGTGCAGCAGAACACATCAGATTTTAATCCAGACCCAGATACATGCGGTACAGTTTCATTGCTCAGGTATGGTCTACAGTACAAATTAAAGTTGATAAATGGAAATAAGCCTGAGAAGGGAGCAAATTCCTTGTGCAAAGGGACAAGGACCAGAGATTTTGTAGTGTCAAATCTAGACCAAATTTAATGATCAAAGATGCTGCAGCATGCCTGTGGTCTAGCATATTCTACAGAGCAGTCCACTATAAGCAAAATAAAAAAATCATTGAACTAAGTTATGTACTGAACTAACCCTGAAGTTATCAATCAAATTAGTCAGGCTTCAAAAAAGTGATTGACATATTCTGAAAATCTCCATTACCCACAATAACCTTAAAAACTTTTTCACAAGCCTCTGTGGTTATCAGCTCCCAAGCAAATTTAACTGTACCATTTTGGACTTTTTTCTTGCACTCTGTTTTCCATTAATTACTGATTAGTCTAACCAAAGCAAGAATATATAAAGGAGGGTTGGGTTTTTTCTCCCCTTTCCAGTCAGATATGACCCACTTACCGGTCTCATTCAGGAATGTATCTCAATCTGTCACCATGGAAATCATTTGATGTCACAAATATGAGATTGTAGAATCAGTTAATATGTCAGGCAGGTAGACCCAGACTAATTACAAAGGAGAAAAATTAAATTTAACACACACATTTATTGACAGTAAGTAATGATGGGAAAGGAAATTAAGCAGTAGCTCATGATTGTTAAGTGGTCCAGAAGAAATACATCAAACTTCTTATGAAAGCTGCTGTAGGTATTTAAATCACTTTTGGATTATACCATGGAAACCTTTTACTATGTGCAGTGTAGTATACCTTATAGCTTACTTCAGACCTCCACTCTGTAATCCTTGTATAGAAATCAATTCATTTCCATTAGCAGCTCCATATGCTTGTTTCTGTTTTTTTCCAAACATTGGTCCATGATACAGTTTCAGGCATATTTATCGTGTTAGTTTCTCTCTCATTCACAGTGACTTACTGATAGAGTATATCCAGAAATTATTAGAATTATTAAAAGAAGCTGTTTTATTTGTTACATTGTTCAGCAGTGTTCATCTGGTTTCTGCTGCATATGCACATGTGCATGTGTATAGTTATGTGATCCAAAGCTCAGGGAAATTAATGGATGTTAGGTCATAGTTTTTATTGCATACATATTCACATAGACTTTCCTTTTAATGACTATTTGCATAGAACATTTGTTACCTGTTTTTACTATTCTTGAGAACAAAGGATATGTACACTGTCTCCCAAACAGTAGAGTTGGGAAGAAACAATAATAATAAAAATTTGTAATACTTGTTTTATCTAGCTTGCTTTCTTTTCTGCTTCAGAAAATTATTTATTTTACCTGCCATACAGCAGAGGGAATAATAAAGTTTAACTGGAGGCAGATTTTCCCTCTTAGCTGTCAATTAAAGGGACTCTGACAAGGTTTGTTAGACCTAAAAATCAATTCACAGTACTTTGTTATTTGACGCATCTGTAATGATTTTGTACAAATTATTGTTTTTTCTACTTTTTGTTACGGCTTGAAATTGAAAGAAAAAGCCCAAAAGGATTGCTTTGCTTTCTGCAATAAGGAGTAGACATCCAGGATGAAAAATGGCAACACCTTTATCTTCTGAAGGGAGATATTAAGGATTTACATTAATAACCAATTCAGTTCTTCCCCACTGGGTTTTCTTCCAGCCAAGATACTAGTCCAAATAACAAGAAATAGCTTGAAGTCCTTCCAGCCTAGTTGACAGTGGCTAGAGAATTAAGTCCAAATCCTTGCATTTTATCCACCAACTAGATTATTTCATTCAATTCTGCAGCCAAATGGAGGCAAACCAAGCTCAGATGTTAATTTCTCAAAACAGTTTGCTAAATGTGACTTCAAAAAAAAAAATTTTCGTGGAAGCCAAGAAACTTCTCTCTGCCCCAGCTCAGCCATAACTTCAGATGTTCTTCAGTACAGTCCATAAAACTCTAGGTAGTCTCTCTCTGTTCTCCTGTCCTAGGCTAGCTGTCTCTCAGAGTTGCTGATGTGGACAGCAAGAGAAGCAGAGGATGTTTCGGACCTACTGACCTTCACTGAGCAATTCTATCCACAGTGTTGGTTCTCCCTTCTGGTACTGCAGAAAAAAAATGTCAGGAGGAAGAGCTATGTCTTAAATTTGGGGGATTTCCCCTTTGTTGTCCTCAGGGGTCAAAAAATCCTTTGTTCTACACATGCTGCTTCTTTTCTTAAATAGCAAGCCTTTCCTTACTTCCCACTATTGTTTGTGCAAAACAAAAAATTGACAAACCCTTTTCTCTCTCAAAGTCCGCTAGCAGACTGCTAATGTTTAGTAAGAGCTCACTGAAGTGACTGACAACTTTACAATAAGGACAATTCCTGTGTATAAACCACTCAGACCACGTAGGGACACTACCTTTCTGGTGGTTGTGGTTTAACCCAGCAGGCAGCTAAACACCACACAGCTGCTCACTCACTCTCCCCCTTCACAGTGGGATGGGCGAGAGAATCAGAAGACAAAAAAAAAAGTAAAACCTGTGGGTTGAGATAAAGGCAGTTTAATAGGACAGAAAAGGAAGGGAAAATAATAGTAATCATAATTATAATGATAATAATAATAATATACAAAATAAGTGATGCACAGTGGAGTTGCTCACCACCCATTGACCAATGCCCAGCCAGTCCCCGAGCAGCGATCGCTGCCCCCCAGCCACCTCCCCCCAGTTTCTATACTGAGCGTGACGCCATATGGTATGGAATAGCCCTTTGGCCAGTTTGGGTCAGCTGTCCTGCCTGTGCTCCCTCCCAGCTTCTTGTGCACCTGGCAGAGCATGGGAAGCTGAAAAGTCCTTGACTAGTGTACGCACTACGTAGCAACAACTAAAACATCAGTGTGTTATCAATATTATTCCCATACTAAATCCAAAACACAGCACTATGCCAGCTACTGGGAAGAAAATTAACTCTATCCCAGCTGAAACCAGGACACAAGTATGGAAGCTGTCCTTGTTCCAGTAATGCATTTGCATAACATTGCAATCATCTTGGTTGGGGGAGAAGAGTATGCAAGGAGGTAACTTCCAAGGTGCATTGATTTCTCCTAATGCTCTTGCCAGTGAGTCACCGCTGTTTTGATCATTTTGTTTTTTGAACTACAGACTCAATAATAGATTGTAAGAAGCAAACAAAGGGAAGTTTTTTTTTCTCTCTTGCAGCAATTTAAAAAATAATTTTCATGTTTCATCTACACAAAGATGATTTCATTAAATACTTTAATCCTCACCACAAATAATTTATGTAGTGGTTCAGTGAGAGAAGCCCAGCATTGTCTTGTCATAGAGCATTTACTTAATCCTGCCATACCTGCTTGATAATTACTCCCTCAGATCTGTCCTTGCATTAGCTACAAAATTAGCTTAGAGGACTTGGAGAAAAAGAGGAGGAGAAAAATCCTTAAAATTAGTTAATAATTTATGATTGCTGTTGAGTCAGCCCTCATTCACTCTGAGGGGTGAACCTTCCCATCTGTCATGAAATGAAATAACATTAGTACTTTTCAGTTTCTACAGCTGATCAGAATCTGATAATGATATATAGAAGATCTTTTCTCCACCTCCAAAACAGATAATGATCTCTTTTTAATGCCTTTGTGTCTTAAGTCACATCTTACATAAATCTTCCTTTCCTTCACTTCATGCATACTTGCACATTTCTCTTGCAGCATTGATCTTACAAGCTTAAAAGGGAAATTGTTTATTTTCCTTTCACGGAAAGGCAGAAGCTGAGTTCCTCTTCATGTGGTGATAACGAATGGAAGGCTGTCCCAGAATTTGATCTATGCTTTGGAGTTTTTTTCCTCATGCCATTAATGGGCTGAGCCTAAGTGACAGAATAAGAGCTTTACATTCAGTCAGAAGGTCACATCTTATTCTAGAAGAAAAGAAACTGTCATTTCACATGTTGTAGAGGGGGAGTTGTGTTCTTTTACTCTTTTTTTTGTTTTAAGTATGTATGTACCATTGGAAATTATCCTTGCATTTCTTGCGCCAATTTACAAAGCAGTGTTGACAATCCATATTTTACAGCATTGGACACAGAGAGAAAATCATACAAATCAGAAAAAGGACAATCTTGTGAAAAAGAAGTTCATTTCTGAAAACCCTTACGGCACAATAGGGAACAAGTGTAGGTCCAGGCTAAAAGCTAAAAGTAGCGCTAATAAAGTGTGGAGTTAAGAAATGCCTCAAGAGGACGCTTAAGTCACTGTAATAGAAGGAGGCTGGAACTGGATGGACTAAAACAAGAGTTAATTAGGGAGCATTTGAAAAAAAAATCTGTGCATATATGATTTCACAAGAGTTATTTGGAGCCACCGACATTACCTTTTCTTTGTGAAGAGTTAATCCTAGGTAGGTCTGTCTGTTTGGGACTATGAAGTTGGATTTTATGAGTGAGCACAATATTTGTGCACCTCCAGGCAAGAGTCCTAGAGAAAGAACATCAGTTTCGCCTTTTAAAAGGGCAGAGGTGGAAGCTAAAGTGAGATACTGAAGGGAGACTCACAAATCTACCAGGTTATAGAATCTGTCCTTAGTGCTAACAACGGATTTACTTTTTCTAGAGATTAGAACAGATTAACTGTAAATGTCCTGTTTACTGGATGCTTTTGGAGGCATAAACTGGTGTCCTGACAATTTTGGTTGGAGTGATTTCAGAAATTATTGCCATCATCTCTTCATTACTTTTCCATGAGCTGCATTAACAGATTTTATGGGGACTCACTGTCCCTCTTTCCATACAGCCATTATAGAGGGTCAGCAAAGAGGGCTGCAGCTAATCCAGAGGGCTGTAAACTGAGCTGAACTAGGTAGGCAGTAACTCCTGCTATGTGATGATAATTTCTGAAATCAGTGTGCTTGTTTCTACAGCGTTTATGTGACTGAGGTCTGAATTAATTCTCGCAGTGTTAAATCCAAAGGAAGCCAAGATACCATCACTAGATTTAACTGGGTCTTACTGATCGTCCCAATACGCAGCCAAAATTGTCACCTGCATCACCCTTTTCTTGACTTACTGCCTTTCTGATTTCCAAATGCATATTAATTTGTTGCTACTTTACAGTACTTGAAAGGCAATCCATTTTTAATTTGCTAAAGTATTAGATGTGTTTCTATTGTAATTTGTATTTATTATGGTGCTTAATAGAACTGCAGCCTGACTGACAAAAAGGTGACATCAGTTTCCTCTACGTGGAACCACAAGCCAATAAAGGGTCTGTCTTGTGATCATCTGGTGGGTGGGGGATTTCTTTTTTTCTCCCCAAAGAAGACAGAGAGTGAATCCCTTTGTTTTGCAATACCTTTTTTAATGCAAAAGAGGCTTATCGTCCAGATAGGTTGCGGACAATTTTCTTTATCTTACTTATCTCATATGTTTGTTCCCTTTTTAAGAGCAAGTACAGTGTGTCATCTAATGTCTGTGGTTATGAGGGAATGAATTAGTGAAGTCCATTTTACAGCTTTCAGTTTGTATATTGTTTTCCATCTTGTCCCTAGACAGGTGAAGAGGAAAATAAGTAAAGGGAAATTTACTCATATTTGACTTGCTGTTCTTAGCCTTTTGATTACAGAATTCATTGAGATGCAAGATAGATTCAAAACTCCTAACAGCGTTTTACTGCTTCATAAAAGAAATGTTGCTTACTTTTTATGCATTAGTAGAGATCAAGGGGATTAACTGATACCGTATCTTCCTGCCCTTTGCATGCTTTCCTGCAGTGGTTGCACAGCTGGCTTACTGCATTTTGATGTCCTCAGAATTCTTAGTACTTTCATGCCTTTCTTTTATTTATTGTGGAAGTATGGTTTATCTTATCTAGACGTTTTCAGTATTTGAGCTGATCATTTTGATTCTTCTCTTTGGTATATTTGAAGGAAGGCTTGCACCCTAAACCTTGCTATAAAAAACACTAAAAAAAGCGCAGTTAAGTTAGGCTCAGATTAACAAAGGGATGCTGTTGTTTAAATTTAAATCTAGGTGGAGTTTACACACATAACTAACAAAGCAGTCCACAAAAGCTTTTCCACGCTGCTGATAGGCACCTTGCTTTTAACCACAACACACAGGCACTTCACGTTCTGCTGCTGTGCCTGCCTACAGATGCTGTCATTTTGGTCAAGCTAGACAACTGCCAGCTATTTTCAGCCTAAATCCATTTTGCATCTTGACTCTTCTGCACCTAACCTTTCAGAAGGTCCAAACAAATTGACCTCATTACAGGGGAAGGGTACGAAGGAGAGTTTGTGGGGTGCTAGTGCTGCATTTTACATACTAATGTAGGGGAAGGAGCACATGGCCAGAAAAGGGAGAGCCTGCTTGCAGGTTCTTCTTTAGCCTGTAAGGGTTTGAACCAACTTCTGTGGCTTAAAGAAGTATCTGTAATGTCTGGCTGCAGGCAGCTTCTTGGTGAGGCCATGCTGCTGTGCACCAGGAATGCAAAATCAATGAGGCTAGAAAGGGAGGGAGAATAAGCAGGATCATAACCCATTCATTCATTGAAGAGGATCCCGCTCTTAGAGGGAAAGTTCTGGGTTTTCTTCCAGAAACTGCTTTTACTTTTTGCATTTCCCTCCTCTAGTTCTCTCCAAAGAGAGCAATATTTGGAATGTTTATCTCACTAACAGTTTCAGTATTCTTTTAGCCTCTGCTACGTGGATTTGGGAACAGGCAGGTTGTTTTGGGGTGCTTTTTGAAGTCCCATACAGATGTGCATTTTCTTCTTTCTGGTGTTTGGCTTTTCCATACATTTATTTCTGTGGCTAAAAGGAACTCTGAGCTCTTATTTGCCTCTTAGTTGGTGCAACCACTTGTAACTATTGAGTATCAGTAAACACACTTCCAAGGTTTCTCTGATGATATTTGCTACTGAGGCTAAAGAGAACAAGCTCAGTTGAATACTTATACGTATGCCCTCTCTGTTTTGTAAGCACAATGCAGAATATTTTCTTAAAAATGGATGCCAGAAAGTTTAATAGTACATAGACTTCTCTTCTGATCTTCTCTCTTCCTATAGCAGAAACCAGCAGTCAACACAAAAGTTGAATCCTAGGCTACCAGAGCTTATCTCAAAGCACCTCTGTGAGAAGTTTGAGCAATGTTTTTTCACAGATGCAGGTGACATGAGGCAGGCTGCAGTCTGACCAGGTGAAAAGCTCTTCAGCTTCCAGGAAGAGAACCAAAGAGACTTTTCTAAACATTAGGACTGGTAGACTTTTACACTCTTTTTCCTTTTTACCCATATAATGTCAACATTATCCAGAGAGCAAACTCCCAGTAATGAAGTCTGGGTCTCTCCCCATCTGTCTCACTAAATGCCACTTGGAACAAGCGCCTTTTCGTTTGACAATAAAATCAATGAATGAAATATTAGAGGCTTGAACGATATGATGTGCAGAATACATTATGGGAGTTGTTGTGTTTCAGTGGACAGCGAGTCTTGCCCTTTCTTCCCGTTATCATCAACATATCTACTTAATGAAACTGGCACCTTCTGCCAGTCTCTCACCTCTTTGCTTTTAGACTTCAACTCTTGTAACAATTTAAAGTCTCTCCGGCTCAGGGCTGTGTAATAAAATTCTGCACTCCCTGTGTACTGTTGGGCTCACATTTTTCATCTGTTTGTCTCAATTAAAGCCAGACCTACGCTAAGTAAGTAATTAAACAACAGAGAGAGAGGATCTTAAGCAGATCTTCATAACACTTGTTTTTATCCCTTTACTCTGTGGAGACAGCTTTCTTCCTCTTTGCTCTGAGGTTCTCTTCAGAACAACAGGAATCATTTAGTGCTAACGTAATAAACAAGAAAAAAGGGAAATGTCAGTGCTGAGGTGGACTCCAGTTAAACACCCTAAAAACCTAAGGAACTATCCACAAAGACTGATCTGCAAAAGCATGAAGAATGTGGTTTTTTCTTACTGCTTTTTCCAAGCCTTACTGGATTCTCCATCAGGAGTATTAACACTTCACTGTCATGCTAGCAAAATGTGTCATGTGTAGTAAACAGCTGAAAACTGATAAACAGTAACTAATGCTTACTAGCAATCCATGAGACATACTGTACTATTCAACCTTGGAGCTCAAGGTACTGTGTGAGTGGTGGCTTCATAATTTTATCTTTGTGCCAGTCTTGACTCTGTAGTATTGGACAGGGTTATTACATGCTGGCAAAACTGAGTCAATGCTATATATGGTTTCAAGTTGAGTTTAGAAGTAGACACATTTTCAGCAAGAGAACATCTCAACCACTTTGCCCTGTAAATCTGGACGTCTCCAGGGTACAGGTTAAAAGACAGAGAAGGACATAGAGAAAGAATGGTTGTGTTCAAATTTAAGAGCAATTCTCTGCACGTTTATTAGATATTTGCAGTGCTCCATCTCTTGCTGACAAAATAACTTGCAACACTGTGTCAGGATAAAAGTTTCCATGCAGCTCTTCAGGTTGTTCTTTTCTTCTTATATGCATATCCGCTATTTAGTCTGACTGCAGAATCGTGCCCTACTTAGAGAGGCTGAAGCTCAGCAAAGAGGTGACCCATCTGTGATTGCACAGCCGGTGAACATTAGAATGAGGAACAGATCCCAAGACTCTTGAGCTCATCACTAAAGCATGAGGCTTCTGATACAGCCACTGTTTTGTCATATCAAACAGAAGCATCTCTTATTCTGTAGGCTCAAGATGCAAAACAGCAGGTTGTCGTTTGGTATTAGAGCTCTATCGTATTTCCCGATATAGGAAATTGTGCTTAGTCTTTAGATGTGAACAAATGTTTGCTGTGTCATCTTCCATCTGATACTCATGATGTATAAATAATTGTTAGCTGTAGTGTTTGTGAGCTCTAACCTGTCTTGAAGCCCATAATTAAAAGGATGAAGTGAGCTGTTTACATAAACCAATTGTCAGTGTAGCAAGTGCCATTAAAAGCATTGACAACAAGTGCTAGGCATGTAGTAGCATCTTACTGCAATCTGTGTCTACTGAAGAGACGATTCCTGCATTTTCATCCTGAAAAATTTGCATAGGCTGGTAAAGCCACATAGCCAAAGGGAAATGCAGAGCTTGTTTACTTTTTAACAGAACTGAACCCAACAAAGGGGAAAAATAATGTCAACATAGTTGGATTTCAACACCGTGTACAATAACTTGGCAACCTTTTTCAGATTAAGTGGGTGACTACAGCCCTTTTCTACTAAATATGCCACTGTTTTTTTCTGGTTTGTTTTGGTTTTTTTACTTGTCACTAGAAAACTAATGCTTTTCATTTTGTTGATCTTGGGTTTTTCTCTGACACTGCTTCTACATCCTGGGTCTTCTCTGATGCTCAGAGAAAAGTTCTTATGATACATACCTACTGTTTTCTTGCTTACAAACAATCCTGGTGTGTCCATCGATTTAGAAGATTTGCTCTTTTTAAATGAAAAGGAAGGGGGTTTAATATCTTGCTGTTTATATACAATAACTGCCAGAAAGGATATGAAGTAGGAAGCTGTGCAGTTTCCATAAACAGTCTCCAGAATATTAGAAAGCTCTTGCTCTCTGTCTCCAATTCATTGCTAATAAATGGCAGTTTACTATTCCAACAACCACAAACACTGGTTACTGAAACCTGATGAAGTGTAGTGAAGCAGTGGTGTTATCCTCATTTTACAGAACGAAAGTGAGGAACGAGCAGCCAGCTGCTAACCTCTGTTACCCTGGTGTGAATCTGAGTAAGTTTGTTCGGAGGCAGCTTAAGGTTTGCATCGCTACAGCTGAAATGAGCCTGAACATCAGGAGGAAAGTGAAGAGACATGCCTGGAATTCCAAGGGATGTACCCAAAGTAAATCTATGGTAGAGCAGAACATAGCAATCAGGGATGTGGCGAGAAAAACTCAGCCATCAGTGGACCCAGTAAGCTGACAGCTGCTCAAAAGACTAGCTGAGTGGGAATTTCTAAATGATTACTGGCAGTCACAGTTTAGGCACTAGGCTACGGAAAAGGACGGTGTCTCTCAGTAGCCAAGAGCAGTGCTCTGGGTCTCACAAGTCCTGGCACCTGTTCACAGATCACCACTCGCCTCCCCATTGATCTTGGAAATGTCACTCCATCACCATGTGCTTCAATTTCTCCTGCTGTAAAGAGGTCTCTCCTTTCCTTCGTAAAGCGATGCTAACGAAAGGCGTTGCATAAGAGTTAGATTATTGATTACACATTGCAGTCTGCTGCTCAGCTCCCCATTACTGAGATGCGTTTCACAGATGGGGTTTGTGCTAACAAAAATGTGCATATCAGGACCTTAACCCCTTTATAAAATTGATACAGTTATGAGAGGCAGAGTCATGGTGCATGGACAGTTACTTTCATGCTCTTCATACACTCCTCCAAGACAGTTTCATTGCATTATCTTTGGCAACAAAAAAGAACGCATTTCTTGTTCAGTGATCACATATTCCTGCATAGCACAAATTCGAGCCATGGGTTTAATAGCTTGTACGTTCCTGAAACACTGAGCATAGTCATTTAAAAATATCTTTTCTCTCAGATCAATGCCTGAATATTAGAACTAGTGATCTGGAATTCACTGTGTTCACAAGGACATTTTGCTGCTTTCAGAGCAAGAAGTTTTTAATTTTATGAGAGTGTGGGGTTTTATATTGAATAAATTAAAAATTAAAAAGGAGACCATGATGAGGAAAAAGCAATATGAGGGCACACAATCTTTAAGCGGCCATTGGTGTGAATAAAAAAGTGAGGTGTATAGTCAGAGTAACGAGTACATCTCGCTGACCTCCTGCAGCCTGGTTAGGAGAGAATACCTATCACCTGAGAAGGGGTTCATGTCAAGTCTCCTATTGCTGTTAATTAGATGTCAGTTCTGTCACTGGGACGTTTTGTGCTATAAACAGTGACATAAAAACTGAGGTGAGGAAGGACAGGCTCAGCAGCACATGGAGCTGATGTGGGCATCCCTTCTAGTCTAGCTTACAGTTTTACAACTGTTTCAGTGGTCAGGCCCATACTTCCCCAGACCCCATGCTAGAGTGCTTTTCCTGCAATGTCTTGGGCATATCCTTTCATGCCAGGTAGAAAACAAACAAAAACTTATGTGCATGTCCAAATCCTGATGTCTTCGACTTCTTAAGTTGCTGGCAGCACAGGAGCCCTGTTGTCATGGGTGCATGAAGCTTTGCCATTGCCACAGAAAACCTCAAAAAGTTTTGTTCCAAAGTGAAAGGTTTTTTTCCTCATTTACTCTCTTGTGCTCCGCTGATGAGAAACCATTTCCGTGAAATTCTGCAGATGAAAGTGCTGCAAACATTAATGATAGATTTGCTAGCTTTGCTGTAGTTTGCTGCACTCCTCACTGTCCTCTGCATTTTCTAACAAGCTCCTTGGAGGAGAGGAGAAGATGCGTGAAACCCCAATATATTATCTTCTTTTGACTGATTTCATTATTTCATCTTTCTTTATGAAGATGAATCACAGATTTAGTTCTTTACCCCAACCGTTCTCAATCCAATTCTGTATACTCCCTCCTCTTGATCACCTTTTGTATATGATTGTGCCTTTTGAATCCTCCCCTCTACCACCTACAAAACACTTGTCATATTTCTTTCTGTACAGACTCTTACTGAGTTATTCTTCTTCTCTGGCCCAAGTTGCTGTAACTTCTTTTGCCCTGGCCACATTACCACCTCTGAGTTCATCCAGAAGTCAGCTGATACCATTGCTTTAGAGCCTTGTTCCAGCATTGCTAGTGTCTTCTTTTATCGCTTTCACTAGCTCCTTTCTCCTTCACTGAGTCAGCCTGGCCTGTCTTGTCATTCCCTGCCCTTGATGTATTGTATCTAACTCTGCTTCACTTATCTACCCTCCTTTCTTATCATGCATTCACTGCCTGTCTCCTTTCTTTCTCTCCTGGCACCAGTGTGCTATCCAATGTGATGCTTCCATGGAGCCATCCTCTCTTCTCCTGAAACAGTCCTGCAGTACCTTCAGTGAGCTAGTCTTTGGCCGCCTTCTCATCCAAGTTGCTCCTTAATAACTGTCCATGCAGTTTCTCTCTGTGAGCAATTAGTCCATTAAGTGGGGCTAATGGCTGTTGGGAAACAGCAACATCTTTGATGCAAATGAGATATCAAATAAAAATTTAAACTTGTTTAGGAGGCATTTTTCCCTGAAACTTGATTTTTCCACAGGTAAAAGATAAGTTCTTCACAGTAGAGACTGTTTTTTCCTATACCTGCCTATATACACAAACACACACACACACTTTTCAGTATATATTTCTGCATATATATATCTGTGTGTACATATGTATACATATATATATGTGGGCATGTACATATAATGCATATATCTGTTATGTGCATCCACACCTGTGAAATAAATGCACGGTAGAGGTTGAAGTATTCAATTTCGTTGAACGTAATGTACCCTGCACTGTGGAGACATGTAAGACAATGTCATCCTGTGTTTCTGAGGATAGGCAGGCTTGTGTTACAGTGCACACACATGATTTCACATGCATATTTTACTCTGGGTTCATGGTAACGTTTCTAAAAACTTTCTAGAGGGAAGTGCTCTAGAATTCTAGAGGGAATTCTAGCACAGAATTTTTGTGCTAGAAATATATTTTCAGAGGTAACTCAGGGCATTTGTTGCATGAGAGGACAGAGTCTTTCTTAGGGATGAGAGAGGACATGGCAATAGAAGAGAGGAGTGAGTCTGGGAGCAGGAAGAAACATGAATTGATATAGACAGTGCAAGAATTGCACGGGGCATCAATAGTGAGGATGAAAAGCTTGAACTTGACAGTGATCTGAAGGTGGATAAGAGATGTGGCAAGAGAAGTGAAAGATTTTAGAAGCCGCATATTTTGTATGAACTGGCGCAAGATCAGGGACCAGAAGGCCATGGAGAAGGGGTCAGTCCCTCAGGCAAGACTTAACATGAAGTGCAACACATTTAGCTGGTATCAGTCAGCATAAGTACACTGATTTCATTGAAGTCGTGCAGATTTATATGAGCTAAGGATGTGGCCTCATATATTTCAGAAAGGAAGGGTGTCTTATGCAGGTGTTTAAAAGATAAAGAAATCAGGAGAAGGGGAGAAGAGGGAAAGGACATTAATGAATGGTTTGAACTCCAAGTCATGCAGAAAATAACCTAACTTCATTGTACCACTGTAGATTCTGCTAGTCCTGACAATGTTCATCAGACTCGGTTCTGGCCAATTTAGAAATGTTTCAACATTCAGAATATGTACCTTTTCCTTTCTTCCCTTCTGTCGCCTTTTTATTCTCTATTTCTGTGTCCCATTTTGGGAGCAGAACTTTGCAGTTCTCCTCATTCCTGCCAAGCTTGAATCTTAAATTCTTGTTGAGTCCTCCTCCTGTTCTTTGAGCTTACACTGAAGACATGCATTGCTTTGGCAGTACTTGGCTGTGGGTCCAGCATTCATGTCTGTATTAAATTCCTAATGACCTAAACCGTGCCTGTTAAAGTAGTTAGAAGCAGCAAGACAGAGTTCTGCTCTGTTCTTCTTTAATAACCTCCGCAGTGTAGAAATTACTTACTTCTTATGGTTTTAAATGTTGAAAAATACTTTGCACTTGCTTTTCACTTCAGAGGCCCATACCAAATACACCTAAACCTTGCGAATGTAACAACCCAGGAGGGCTGTGCTGAAACAGATCTCTCCTGTGATATCAGCTCACCCTTTGGCTGTAGGTGATCAAAAGGTGGCACCCTGCCCCACCCCTTCCCACCCCTCTAGCATGCCTTTTTGTTTTCCCTTTCTGGAAACAAGCTGATGTCCTGAAAACCACAGAAAGTACAACTCAGCCAAAGTTTCTGACATGGGCCCATTGCTTTTACTGTGATTGCAGTGGAGTCGTGTGAAAGCCACTGTAGTCTCTAAGACAAAAAATTTTAAAAAAAGAAAAAAGGCTTCCACTAAAGGTGTTGAAAGTAGTTGTAATAACTATTATTTTTTACTACTAATATTATTGTTTGTGGCAGCAAAATACCAAAGACCTAAGAAAAGATAGAATTCTCTAAACCTGGGAAAAAATCAGGGCAGAATAGGAGAATACTGTTCACAGGCACCAAGATTGTACTGGGCACCAAATGAAACTAGCAGATACCAGACTCAACATAAATAAAAGCTGATACTTCTTCAGGTGTGGCATGTGCCACGAGGCACTGGAAGCCGGAGGGCCGTTATTAAGAAGCACCACCACACAGCTGTCCTGTTGTGCTCCATTACGGCACAGCTGCTACTCCCTGCTGCTGGAGACACAGTACTGTGCTGGATGGAGCTTCAGCCTGGCCACATGCAGCTGCTGTTATGCTTTCAGTGCAAACTAACACAGTTATTACCTCAGAGCGCTTATGTTTGCAATATGTGAGACAGGCAAAACAGGAGAGGTGTAAAAAGTTATTGCCAGCCCTATTTTTATTAAGGGAGAATCGAGCAAGGAGCTGCTATGTGACCTGTCCAGTGTCACCCAAGAAATCAGTATCAGAGCTAGGAGCTGAGATGAGCTCTGGAGTCCCCTTCAATGCCTGAATTAGAGAATCATGCCTTACCTTCCGTTAGCCATCAAAAACCTATGAAGTGAAAACAGAATCGAAGGCATCGAGTTGTCAGGCTCAGAAGTATCTGTTTTTCCATGGAAACCTCTTCCCAGCGACAGCTAGGCTGTTGCAAGAAGAGAAGCACTTCTCATCATACGAGAGCTGTCAGGGAGCTGTACTGTGCAAAATGCTGTAGCTGCGCAGCTGTCTTCTGGAGGAGTCTCGTCCCGCAGCCAGGCAGCACACAGCCCTGTTCCTGACAATGCAGCTGTAATTCTGCCTGCTCGATAATTTTTCACCGTGGTCATGCCAGAATCATAGCCTTGTTTTCTGTTGTCTGGCTGTTAGTGGTGATGTATGAATAAGTAAGAAAGACAGCTTCATTTTCATAAGCTGACTTGTGCCTGGAGTAACAGAGAGTGAGAGGAGTGCACTTAATCATAACTGTAGGGCCAGAGCAGAAAACAATGACAGAGCTTTTGCTGCTAGTGATAGTATTTTATTATAATAACTCTTAGGAAGAAGAAACAGGCAGCTCAAAATGCTGAACAATTCAAATTCATTATGGTAGCCACCATGGTCTCATCTGCTGGAAGAATAACTCACATAACTCTTTTATGCTTGCCTTTTACAAAAGGCCATGGTGACGAGGAACTCTAGTCTTTCTCCTCAGAAAATTTGAATTCAGATTCCAGTATGACCGGAGGTGAAGCGAAGCTGATGAAAGTTTCCATAGAACTGCATGCACCTTGTGGGGAAGGCATGAAGAGTGGCAAAGGGAGAGGTCGCGGCTGATGGATGGTCAGAGAACTGTGGGCAAGGAGAGCGTTCATTGTGCCTGCTCAACACCGTGCATTGCTTTGGCCAGTGCTTCGTTTCTATAACTTCATAATGCGTTTCAAAAAGTAAATAACTAAATGAAATAACTGGTAATGCTCAGATACACTGGACAGAGATTCTCACAATGACTCGTTACATAACAAAATTGTTATGAAAGTTTTGAGTGAAACATTTTTAGTTGTTCAAACTTGGAAAGGCAAAACTTAGGATTTTATTTTGTTTGAACTCTTAGATACATAGAATAGTATGGTATATATTATGCATCTGTATTATGTGTCACATTGTTTGATATTAGTGAAAATGAGGAGGGTTGTACATTTAGATGTGGTTATTCTGATATCTTCAGATCAAATTATTTGGGGAATGTTTTCCAGATAATATTTCTGAATTTCTTTTTTTTTAAACTGTTTCAGAACAAAAACATGTTTTAGAACCATCTGTATTTGCTGTGCAGCTCAAGTTCTGTTTTCCTCATCACTTCTGCCCTAAGACAGGATCGCAGAGGCAATGTAAAGGGAAGTAAAAATGTATTCTTCTTTGGCGGAGACAGCAACTGTATTGCAGGCTAGAGAAGACAGAAATATAACTAGAGAAGATACAAAACATATCTTCTTAACTTTCTCCAAGGTGGCTTGGGAGGCAAGCCGTCAGATCTGCCTAGTAGGTTATTTAGGCACCAGCAAGAGTTAACAGCCTGACAGGTTGCATAATGCTGTATCCTAGGACAGTACATGAACATGTGCGCATTCCCAGGCCATTGTGAAAGCAAACTAAAGTGTGTTAGCTAACACATTCTACTTTGTGTTTGTGACAAGCTAAAAGGACACATGTACAGGCAGTTATTCCAGCTCAGTTGATACGCAGTAAGTCACATTATCTGATCCATGTATCTAAGCCCTAAAGCTTACATGATGTTAATTTCTGCTTTCATCCATGTCCTGTATCAAACCTCAAGGGACACCGGTGAGAGCAGGATTTGTTCTGGTGTCTTCAAAAATAAAGGGAAAAAGGGAAAGGAAATGATACAGCTGCAGTAAATACATGAGCACATAATTTCCTGAGCCTTTTCAGTTTATCTTAGCATGAGAAATAATAACTGAGAAATAAGTATTTCAGGAGTACATTGTCAGAACTGAGATTTTGGTCTGGTAGGTGGGAGAAGAAAACCATTAACAGGCAACGAGATTTGTTCATTTTTTATTATTCATCAGTTTGAAGGCTGAACTCTGTGGCTTGTTGGGAAATGCATGGGGCTAAAATAATGAAAGCAGATTGATACTCTGTGGTAAGGAAGTTCAGTATCTGCTTCTTGCAAATGGAATTCTAACATTTCTTTTGATGTTAGCAGTCTTGAGAAGGATCTGTGGACTGCTGAGTTGTGAAATGCGCTGTTAGAATATGGACAGGGTCACTTTCTTCCTACCAGCTGTGCCAATCCATTCCAGCCCAGCGGCACCTACATTTTTTATTGTGGTTTTTTTTTTTCTCATTCTTTACTAGCCATGGTAGTTTCTTATTTTGATTTATTCTACCTCAACTGTAAGGGAGTGGTTATAAAGAACAGGCGGTCTTCCAGCACAGAATCAACAAATGTTGGTTTAAATTGAGCCCTTCAGCCTTTTTTGGCTAAGACTTGTTTCAGCCAGTTGAGATTCCTTTCATATTTCCTCACAATGTATGACTTGTGGCACCTCATGTGCTGTCTAGTGTGTTCCATGTGTCTCACAGGTTGAGATGCTACAGTTTATTTGTATGAACAAATCATCATTTGCTTAGGATGCATCTGCCTCTAACTTGTCATCTCCTTCATTCTCTTGTTCACTCCTTGAATGCTTTTGTAATGTTCTGATTTATTTGTGATCTGCATCGGCTACTCACTGCTGCTCACACTCGAAACAGCATTCAAGACACATGTGGGGGTTACTGTCATTCCAGCAAATTAGAGATACCACAGGAGAGTATTGCAATCACCTGACCTATCCTAACGTCTTTCTAGCCAATTATAAAAGTGAATGAATCACTTCTGTCTTTATGTCTTGCTTCTCAGCCCAATCTTGTCTTGGGTCATACTGAAATTTCCGTAACACAGCTATGGTCCTATATAAGCAACATATAATGATCATTTAATGCTTTCAGTGCACTGCTGTGGCCACACATCCAGTTCTATGAGCATAGCTGGGATTTGAAAATGCACCTTCAGAGCATGATGCTTAATTGCTTTCTCAAAAGGTTGCAAAATAATTTCCAGTCCCAGTTTTAGTGCCCTCACTGGGTGAGTCCCTCTGTCAAAACACTATTGCCTTTCTTTTCTTTGCAGTTTTCTCTTTCCCTCCATCCTCCATCACCACAGCATCATTTCAATCACTTCTCTTATTTACATTTTATACAGCACATTTCAGGACAGATAATTAAGTCCTTATCTATACAAACATTCACTTTTCAGTTGATTTTTAAGCAGTGCAAACCTTCTAGACACATTTGATTTAAGACACGTTTTACTCTAGCTGAAGCCAGCTGCTAATCAATGCAAGCTAAACCAAAATAAGCCCATCTAAAACTGAAATCATAATTTCTATGCAGCATTCCACACAGGCTTATCTAAATGACTTTTAAATTACTCTCTTAAATTAAAACAGTACAACTTTCTTAGGTAGGTAAACTCTTAGAATCCAGTATTTTCCTGAGCAAAAGGGATTTCCTTTGTGACTGAGAAAAAAATCCCTGAAACTGGTGGGGGGAGCATGGAAAGAGAATAATTTGATATACTGAGCCTTGTTCTTCAATTATATTATCTCCATCAGAGTATGAACAGATCTTCATATTAGATGATCATTTTACCACCATTTACTTCTCACTAGGAGGATTCTCCATCATTGCATTCCAAAATCAAGCAGCATTCGGATTTGTCTGGGTGATATATTTTTGTCAGCATGACAAAGGTTCCCACAGTGTTTAATTACTCAGACTAGCCAGGGGAAAAGGAAAGAAATGAGCCGTGCTGAGTTTGCTGTGCCAGGCTTTCTGTCTGTTACATAAGCAGGCATCTTCTGAACGCGCGAAAGGAAGGCAGTACCCCAGCTTCTGTCTTCTCTTTCCACTGGCTGTCCCTCTCCAGATCTTGTGCTTGTTTTCTATTGATTGACTGTCTTTTGTCTCATGATCTTTTTGCAATTTGCTCATTTCCAGGGCAGCAAGTTCTGGGCTTGGTGGAGAACCAGAGTGACTGGTATTTGGGCAACCTTTGGAAGAATCATCGGCCCTGGCCAGCACTTGGGAGGGGCTACAACACAGGTAGGCCCTGAGGGTTTTGTTTGAATTAATGTTTGCATTGAGTATGCAATCAGTCTCCCGGTATAGAGAGTATGAGATGTGGTAACTTGCACCTCCCTTCCTAACCTACTGCAAAAATTGTCATTTAAAGCAGTAAAAATGATGCATTGTGATGCATTTTGGAGTTTCTGGTCCTTTGCTGCTCTGAGGAGAGTATGTTCCTTCTCTAAATGGCCTTAAGAGAGATTGTATGGCATTCTTTGCCGAAGGACAGAGCTTTTCAGCAGTCTGACACGTCCTCAGCACATCTCCTACAAGATTTCTGTCCGTGATGTATCATATGTAGGCTCAGCAAGAGGGAAAGAATAGGAATCAAGGCTCATTTTCTGTAGAGAGGTAAATGGTATCACAAAATGTCAGCCTAATAAAGATACAATTCCCGCAGGACAGCAACAGAGTCATAATTGTCCTAATAAAATGCAAACTACTGACCATCAATTTCGGCTGCTGTGAGAAAGGAATAAAGGCACTAGATCAGAGAATTTATTAGGTTACAAGGGACAGGTCTTCCCACTGATTTGTGTTTGGTATGTGAGAAAACATACCAGGTGCATAAAGAACACACACGACATCTAAATTATTTCGATGCTAGGCTTTACATGTTGATGCAGTGAGTTAGGTTCCCTCTCCATTTGTAATAAAAGAGCAGAACAGATGGTGAAGCCTCCATTTAGAAAAGATGAGTCCATTTAAATATCCCTGCGCTATCAGGAAATTATTGACCATAATAGTGGTTCTGCTTCACAGAAATATATTGGATTGAATTAAACAGACTAACTAGAAAAAGGATTGCACAAGTTGTGCTTGGGTCATCTGTGTTTCCATATTCCTATGTACATTTGGGGGAATCACGCCAGTTTTTGTGAATTTGTATTTCATCTTCTGCAAAGCATCTCTGGTTCTGTGAAAATGTTCTTAAGAATAGCCTAACAGAACACAGATAGATATGGATACAAGATTTTGGCAAAAGAGGTTTGTTTTCTGGTTCTCCACTTCCCAGAGCAGAATTACATATATAGAGGCTTGGGCTGCCAGCTCCCCCACCCCCCAAGCATGAGAGCTAAGTTTCATGGATTTCTCCTGAAACCTGAACGCTTATGTTATACACAACTAAACTTGTTGATGTCAATTCTGTTCAGTGTTACATCACAAAGCAGTATCTTTGTTCTGCTGAGAGATGACCACTTTTTACAGTTACTTACTTTCTACTGCATTTTTGATTTTTCT
Source organism: Scopus umbretta (assembly GCA_013400535.1). Lineage (NCBI taxonomy): Eukaryota > Metazoa > Chordata > Aves > Pelecaniformes > Scopidae > Scopus > Scopus umbretta. The sequence goes on from VZTL01018220.1 coordinate 29,713, forward strand.
CTTCTGGCATTTTAATGCTGGCAGAGAGAAGTGTGTCCCAACCACATAACATTAGAATAACCCAGAAATGTATGGTGGGTAGTATCTAAAATGCAATTATGTAAATAAAAATGCTATAGAGCTTTAGTTTATATTGTCTTAACTTACTGTTCCAAATATTTTATAGGGATACCAAATGCCAGTATATCACAAAATTCTTCCATTGAAAGCAAAAATAACTGAATGTCTGCAGTCCTTCACGTACATTGCCTGTGTTAATTCTTGGCATATGTTAATATATACCTACCAGGCCATGCATAATCCTGCCCATGATTTTAGTCTGCTCACAATTTCTTTATTCAGACAACTCACCTGTAGTTATAAAAAAAATTTTTTTTAGAAAGAAAACAGAAGGTAGGTAATGAATGGAGGATTGACAAGTGATTGTAAGAGATGGAATGATGTTTTTTCAAGTACATGGAACAAGAGATCACTGAGTGAAACAGTGCAACATCTGAGAAGTAGCAAACAATGTTATTGACAGAATCAGCATCATTTACTACAATTTTCTTAATTTAATTCATTGTTTCCCTTAGTAATCTAGCAGAGATTGGCGGTATAAATCTCTCAAGGAAGATGAAATAACAAGTGAAACTGGAGCTTGTTTGATGTATTCAGTAAATTGAAATAATTGACACTGAATGCAACACTGGCCAAGGAGGATTCAGAAAACTAAAGGTGGGCAGGGGGGCGGGGGCCAGGAAAGAGAGGCAATAACTGTAAGCAAAACACTCATGAAAGACAGTGGGCCAGGAAAGGGAAGACTCAGAAATTCAGGTGCTTAGAGTTGTACTTAGGAACAGTAAAAGGGTCCCCAAAACCCTGGAACTGTGATGAGCTACACAAAGCTGGACTGGGGAAAGCTCTCAGACTTTGTTCTTGCTCTTGGGAGAGTGTTGACTATAGTCCTAGGATACAATCCTAAGAAAAGAGGTTTTTATGTGAGCCTTTTCAGCCAGATCCAACCCTGGCAGATTTGATGCAGAAGCACCCCTCAAAGTCAAAATTCCGCCACTGCTTCCTCCCAATTTCTGAAGCAAACAATTTATCTTTCTCTTCTACCTTTCTATATCTGAGCCACTCTGGACAACATGTAGGTTGGGGGAGTCCCAGAAGGCAGTTGCATTAAAGCCAAAGGTGTGTTTGTTCCTTCTCCACTGGCGCTTTAAACCCAGTAAGCATGTGCGTTCTCCTGTTCCTGTGTGCCCAGGCCAAATCTCCTGACAGCCAATACAGATTTTCAATGAAAGATTTAATTTGGTTATTTTTCATCCTTCTTCCTCAATTGCAGAGACAGATAATCCAGGTCATACTTTAGTCAGACTTTAGTAATATAATCTTAGGAAAACCAGACCANNNATAATCTTAGGAAAACCAGACCAAACTCAAAAGTCAGTTCAGTGACAATTGGTGTTTAAAACATTCTTAGTTAGAACCATTCTTTATTTGAGATAACATTCCCATCCTCAAGCCATTTTAAACACAGTTCCTTCTGTATCGCAAAGGTACCCTGTTTTTTGCTGTACCTCATTGGCCAAAACTCAGTAAGCTGCTTAATCAAATACTTTTTTTATATATCGTCCACTCCATTTTGCTTGTCTCACTGAGATTAACGCTTGCAGACTCCTTATACATTAGTTAAAGCACACTTTTCTCTCTGTATAATCTATATTGTCTTTCAGTGACTAAACTGTGCTTTTGAAAGCATTGCCGGAGCCGCACTACAATTTTTGTCTTTACAGATGTTAAACTGACAGCTCCAGAATTGCACTGTATGGTTTGATGTTCATTCCTGGAGTAACAGTCATCTCAGTCCTCAGAAAAGTATCTTGTCAAAGAAATGCTAAACGTAAAAGCTTTTAGTACTTTGTCTGCCTTATACTTCCCATCATGGTGGAGAATAGCTTTTAAAAGCAGTTTTTGGTGACTGATCATGATTTCAGGCCACTTCCTTAGCAGGTGTGAATCACCCCTGGCTTCTCTGGCTTTAGCGCAGCAGGGCCATCTTACATCAGCTGGGATTGGACACCATGCCTTTCAAATGGAGCTTTAGGATGGATCTGTCCCTGTAGTTTGGGTGCCAGGGGGGCATTTGTAAAAACTTTGGCCCAGGGGATTTCAGACTTCCAGACT
>VZTL01018221.1:0-11426 GCA_013400535.1 Scopus umbretta
TATATATATATTTGGAACCTACATGGACAATAAGCAGTCTTAATATAGCTAATCCATGTCAACCTCACCGGTTTCCTGTAAGATTCCAGATAACTTTTCGAAACTAAAAGGTATATGCTGATGTGCAGCATTGTTAAATTATCTTTTTTTTTATTAAATTACAGTGTAGACTTGACACAGGAAATTCTATTCTTTGCTGTTCATCAATCACCAGTATCAGGAGAATAAAATTAGTTTAAATAATACGTGACATACCAAAAAAAAACCTTTCAGATGCTTGTGTGAATTTTGCATGCTCTTTTCTTCAGCAATGCACATAGCAATGAAAACAAAAATATTCTTTTATAGCTCTAACACAATAAAATACCCATTTGTTGAGATGACATGTTAAAGATGCAGCGTATGAGTCATTTAGACTGTTTGAAGCCATAAAAAATCCATTTGATTAAATTTCTTAATCAATATAAAGAAATAATGCAACTGCCAGCAACACCTAGCTCAATAATGTTTAAAATAATCTGTAAAGGAATTCCATTGAGCACATGAACTGCAACTGTTCCATCAGTGTGAGTTATAGGTACAAGGACAGCACTAAATTCTCTAAGGCACATCCTAATTTTTTGATGTCAAAGGAGCCCCATACATCTATCTTAAATGGGTATGCCAGTCTGGTATGTCTCCTCTCCCAGAACATCAGCTTTGCAGTCTGTATAATGCCACCGTTGCTATGAGTTTCTCATCTCTGCATAGTGTTGCCTTTATAACGTTGGCAAAGTGGCAGCTACGTCAATCTGCCCTGGTAGACTCCATCCGGCTCATGGTTAACTGAGAAATCATAGGTAAACTTTGAACAGTAGACAAGAATAGAAGGGGATGTTTCTGAAATGTAGGTCTCTCTTACTTTAATCACTGGCATCGAGGTTTAACAGTTGGCACAACAGAGGCTCGGAAAGACATTCTTGAGAAGCTAACTTCTTCCCTTCTAGCCAGTGCAAGGAAAACTCAAAAACATTAGGTCTACTTTTTGCCATCTTGCTTCAAATTAATTTTCATTTATTGCACCTGTGCCTCCCAGAGGACAACCCATAATGATTATGTATTTGTATCTAAATGTGTCCTATAGGTTGACTTTACAAAACAGCCATCCCCTACTCTATAAGCAAAGTCAGATTTGAGTTTTCAGTGTGCAATCATTGATGACTGGTGTTCAAACAATCAAGTTTTAATGAAACTGTCTCAGACAACCCTTCCTCCTCCAAAACCCGCAGCATAAATATTTGGAAAACTTGGTGGGTGTTCTGACTGCAGCAGAATATTGTGGGAAGAGAGAGACTGAAAGAGAAACTGGCAAAGATGATTAATATAAGCTTCTGAAAGAAATAATGCCTAAAGGTTAGCTGCTGCAAGGATAAATTGCCCCTACAGGGGACAGATTCTAGTTACGGAGAAATGAGCTATCACTTTTGGGTAGCTTAATTTATAAAAGAAACAAACTTCTAAGCCTAGAATTATTTATAGAGAGATATTACAAGAAATATGTCCAAGCTGTTAATAATCATGAAAGAGAACAAGGAGATGTAATGGTCAGTTATCTATCAAGAGATAATGAGGGATGAAACGTATCTTTTGTTTAAATCAGCTCACAACTGTCACACACTTCTTATATAAAAGAGAATTTCAAAGGTTGGAATATTTATTCTCTTAGAATTGGTAAGATTATAATATTCATTACTGACAGCAGTATGTCTTTTGTGGAAGTACAGTGCAGTATGTACTAGAATAATGTCAATGAGATCTGTGAAAATGACATGAAATGCACATTTTCAAAGGCTGTTAATATACTCTCCTAGTCAAAGTAATCATGGAGGGGAAAAAAAAGAATAACCAAAAGCAATAAGCTGTGAAACAGGCATGATGCTTTTAAGTCTATAAAGTATACCTCAGAGAAAGGTATCCTTTGCTTTTCGACATGAAACAACCCTCCCAGAGGGAGGGACAAGATGCAGCACACTTAGCAAGGCCAAGAACATCTCGTAGACCAAAACACTGCGGGTCCCATTTTCCTTCACATGGGAAACAAAGGGCAAGGTATTAAGGCACCTTATCCAGAATACCACACAGCCGCAGAAGCAAGCCCTTGGCTTTTTCTCCCCAACATGTCCTGAGTGGGGCTGCAATTTGATAGTGAGATGATGTCTTTGTATGTGCATCATGTTGCACAGATGCCCATGGACAGAACGTTTGTTAAAAGAAAAAATAATTATTCATCAAGGCCTTGAGACAGCGTAACACTTACTTGGGGTAAGCACCTCAAGCAGGATGGCCAGTTGCTGTCTGGACAGTGAAAGGAGTCAACATTGCAGGGATCTAGCTGGATCAGGAGTGACTCCCTGAACCTTCCAGCACTTCAACTATTCTCACTGTGTACGGTAATGTAACTGTCATGGAGCGTCAGCTAAGAAGCTAACAAACAACAGTTTCTACTAAACCCCCTATAGCAGACAATCTGTCACCACAGCTTTTCTTCCCTTTTCCTCTCCTCCTTCCCTCTCATGGAGGTTGAAGTCCCATGACAAATGAGGATAAATTTCTTTCAGGAAACCAGATGCTTCCCTTCTTCCCTCCTTCTGACTGGCCAATGACTGTCATCCCTGGGACACGCTGGGGATGTCCGCTGGTGGGTAGGCTCGGCTGGGCTCATGGCCAGGCATGGCGGGGCTGTGTGGAGCTGGAGGCCAGGATAGGTGGCTGGAGGGGGCTGAAATAGCGCCCTAGGCCATGGGCAGGGTGGGGGGAGGCCCTGGAGGGCTGCACAGGGCCATCATGGCCAACTATGGCCCTCAGGGCCCAGGCACCCAGAGCCGTACACTGCCAGGCAGTATGGGAATTCTGCTCAGCTACTGTTTCTTCTGAAGCCATCCTATGAATAAATGGAGGGATTCAGCTCCTTAGCCTATTGCCTTTTCAAGCATTTCATTTCTTAATATATTAAAAATAAAATAATGAGTAGCTGACAAGTTATTTTAGCATAATTGCCTAAGGTTACTTCTGTTTTGTCTGACAGAATTAAGGACTAGTATAATCATTGCTGAAGGGAAAAAGCAATCAAATTGCAGAAAGCTGGTGGTAGCAAGTTAATGCATGATAAAAATGTTAAACCTGAATTATTTTCAAATAGCCTCTCCCCAATATCTGTGATGAATTTTAATACATAATGTGCCAGTATCTGTTCATATCAAAATATAAAGATTGAAAACACAATACAGTAACACAGATGTCACTGTAGATGACTTCACTGACCTTTAAGTAATAAAAGCATAGCCTTTTCCTTTAATAGACTCCGGCATTACTATAATTCTGTCCCTTTTAACCACATAATGTGAGTTATTACATATTTTAACCAGGTCAGCTGTGCCAGGATGAGGATTTTAAAATAACCAGAAAGAACTTCAGTAGATTACACAAATCATATTCAGGACTTGGTAGGTCTGAACAGCAAAAATGATTATTGAGTCTTTTTAAAGGACTTGTGAATGCAAATTGTGAATGTAATGATTATATTAGAGTCAAAGAACAGAAAAGATTTGAGGATTATTTTTTTGAGCTCCTTGAAGTAAATTTTCTTTTCAGTTTGGAAGCAAGATGACTAGATTAAGACATATCACAGATAAGATACCTTGCCAAGGCAGGCAGTCTCCAACCAGTCATCCCTGCATAGCACACTCTTGCACTGTGTTAAGAAGCAGCTGCAAATACACATGCAATCACAACCTTCAACATATTAATATGCTTTGCATGCTGCATTAGGAAGGCAAAAGTTCAACTCTCAGTCAGATCACACACATTCTTGTTATTTACAGTTCCTGGTGTTACCACTTGCAACAGCAAACAGCCTTCTTGTAAGTAGCCCTCCCAGTGATTAGAAAATGGAAGTAACTTTTAATCTTGAATCCCACCACACCATGGCTTGCATTAATAGTTTGCTTAGGTTAGCCTGCTGTGCTGCATCACAACCCAGTACAACCTGTCACCTCTGCCAAATCCTGCTGCAACAGAGTGCTGAGAAACACCCTTGTTAACTGATGCAGGAAGAAAGCAGAGACAAAAAATATGTTCTGACACAGAACAAACCCATACGGCACTTATCTTGTGCTTCTGGAAAGTAACACCATGACGTTCTCAGACACAAAAGAATCCTTTCAGTGTGAGTGTATTAAAGCTAAGCAATAAAGCAGGATTTGGCACTTTGCTTTTCTGAATAACTAAAGTTTCTACTAAATCAACACAGCTAGTGAATGTTGAGGTTACACAGCAAGATGATTAGGAGCATTGTAGCCTAGGCCCAGTAAACTCAGTGCTTTACTATAGTTAAAATCATTCAAATCAAATGAGGAACAGTGTTGATATAGGTGGTACTTTGAGTAGCTTGGGTACTATCGCAAATTTTGGATGCACTGCAACTAAGTTGTCATCACGACAATCACTGCGTAGAGCCAAGTAATCCACCATTTACAGCAACAGTTCCTTCTAGATGAGGGATGGTTTCAGCTGTTAATTGTTGATCATCCATTTGAGCTGGATACACTTTGGGACAATGGAGCGCCTGAAGGGAGGAGTTCTGGAATTGCTCCACCATATTACAAGAGACAGAAATTGGTGTAAAAGATATGTTTGTTAAGCATACGTTAAGTCAACTGTTTCTGAAGAGTTAAAATGTGAACATAGAGCAGAAGCAGAATTCAGTCAAGTTTCCTATCACAGTTGAAAAATCAAGACTGTGCAGTAAAACTAGCTTAACAGAAGTGTCATAAATTATACATTAAACTACCTATCTGACAAAAAAACCAACAATAAACTGTCATTTATGGTAAGTGCTTTCTACTTAACTGTTATCTATTACCTCTGTAATTTTACAGCCCGAAAATACTTCTTATCAATCTACAGTATTTCGATATCCCTTTCAATATCCTTTGTAAAGTACCAAAAGGGAAACAATGCAGTCACAAAGTGCAGTAAATTTGAATTAATGAGCAGAAGAGCATAGAAAGCCTCTCCTGCTGCATAGTGCTACCCATTCAGAAGCAATCCCATATCACAACACATTGCATAGAAATGTATAATTCTACACCAAGAACAGAACCTCTTTGATGCCCATAAGATCTTTTACTGGCATGCTTCACCACACACATTCTGCCCTTGGAGTATGAATTGAAAATAAGTGAAATAAGAAAAAACTCTGAAAAGCAGCAGATTAGAAACACTGTATGTATGGTCCTAAAATTAATATATTGCAGCTGTATAAAAGGCTCATACTCCTCCTTTCTTTCCACATTGGCAGGATCTATGTCAGAAACTTCTCTAATCTTCACACCCAGACTAGGTAAAGCCAAGATGCTAATACCACTGTCTTTCTAATTCAACCCCTCACACTTCAAGTGTTTTCCCAGGATATTGTCCCATGTTTTATTCCAATAATATCCTTTATTCTTGACTAGATACATGCAATATTTCAACTGCATTTTCCAGCATGCAACAGTGAATTCTGCAGAATTATGTTGCAAAGACCAGAGCTTGAATCACATCTCTCTGCTTCCCTCCACATCTCCATCTTTGTCTTCAGACCCTCTTCACATCATACTTACGTTTCATTAAGGTCTGAAAAGCCCAGTCCAAATTCTGGTATACTCTTGAAGGCAAAGTCAGAAGTATGTTAATGTTTTATTCGGTGTGGCACCTTACCCTTTGAAAGAATTCCTCACCAACATCAATGAAAATGCATTTGAAAAATTTTCCCACACTAAGAGGTCACACAATCCAGAAATGAAGTGAAGGTATAATGACAATATTGAAAAACTATCTGTTAGAATACTTCTTTTACCAGTATACCAATACTAACATATAGTTTCTTCTCCTCCCCACTCCTTTCTTATCTGTTGCCTCTCATCTTTTGCTTCAAACAAACTCTTAGGGGCAGGGCTTCTTGTATATGCTGTAGAGAATCTAGAAAAGGACAACCGTATTCACTAATAATAACACATAAACATAATTGTCAGATGCTCAGGAAACAGTTTCCCAACATGAACATGCAAGCGGGATGTCTGAGCAACCCCTGCTTCAGCAAAGCAATTAATAGGAAACACAAATCTAGTTCATACTAATCACTAACCCACAACTGGAAAGAAAAAAAGAGGGTTTACAACTTATTTGCCTTACCATCAGCAGGTCACACAAAGTAGACGCAAAGCAGTCCTGCAGAAAAATTTTAAAATGTACTTATTACAGGACAAGGAATTTGATCACTGACAAAATTAAACAAATAACTCAAGGGAAACACACTCACAGACACTCCCCACATAAAAAGAAAAAAAAAGTACAAAGCTTAATGATAAGACCAGATTAATTTTTTTGACATTACTGAGGATGGTAATGATTATTGCCATGATGGAAAGATATTAAGAATTCCAGTTTCTAAAAAAACCTCTCTTTCATAATAAAGCCCAACTGCCATCAAGTAAGGTTGTGGTACTTTCACTAACAGAGGTGGTATATAACAGGCAATCATTACTGCAGTGACAAGATTGAATACATATTACAATAAAAGTTCAAACATTGAACGAAATATAGAATTTTCACAACTGTCTTCCCAAAAGAATGTTAATGCCATTGAATCTAGAAAAAATTAAACTGTCTGGAAATTCCCTGGTTTACTTCATTTGATAGACTGAGAAATCCATCAGCACAGCATGCCAGCATCATAGAAAATTAATGTACCATATATTAAAGTGAGAGACCATAATATGTTAAAATTTAATTAAATGGCTATGTTTCTAGTAAAACCACACAAAGAACTATTTTTTATTTTGCAGTCATTGACAGGAAAATACAGTCAGACATGCATTTGAAGTAAATTACAAAATAGAGCAACATATGTTGTTTATAAATTAGTTTTTTCTCTCTCCAGCACAGAAAAGTCAAATAGCTAGATATGAACTCTCTTCTTTATTCAGTATTTTCTATGGGTTACCTTGGAATGTACCCCACTTACTTAACTGTCTCTTATGTATGACTTCTACAGCATTTAGATCCTCTTTAGATTGTAGACAGCATTTAGGTTGTTAGAGTTCAGGGCTTTAGAGTTCAATTCAGAGACTGGATGTCTTTGTGCAACTAATCCCTAAATACCTTGCATACAAAAAACTAATTCATTCTGAAGAAATAATTTAATATGCAAAATCTTCTACTCTATTCTGCTCTGACACAGAAAATATTGAATGTTACACGATTAGATTTGTGGAACTGAAAACAAATGGAAAAACACTGAAAACCATGGAAAATATGTTTCTTGTTTTACGTATTTAACAAATCCACTTGTGTTTTCATACACTACATGCCCCCATCATAGATGAGTATTACACAAAAATTAAACTTAAGTGGATTTCTACTCATGCTTTTCTATCAGTCACATTCCAGCCTGGCTTGGTCTGCTGTTCATCTCTTTCTTTTACTCCCTAAATGGAATATTGAAGGAAATTGTTAATATTGTAACTCAGTAGTGTCATGCAGCAGAACTCAGATCAAACCAGGTTTCCATACCCCCAGTTATCAATCACAGGCTTTTTTGCAACATCAGAGCCATAAGACTTTCAGTATTTAAACAATATACTTTCACTGTAATCATTTGGTTACATCTAGTTTTACACATTCAAAAATTTTCTGAGTGGAGAGAAGGAAAAATTCCTCATATTTTAATTCGTTCATAGGAGAAAGATTAATCCACATGGAAAACCTTTCAGTTACCAATAAACTGATTAATTTTTCTTAATGCAGATTATCACTATATGTAATGGCCATGATCTGCAGTTATAAAATTAAATTCTTTAAATAACCCTCATGATGGTGCTTTAAAATGTCCATAACAATTTTTTTTAGTTGTCACTTAAATAATAAGAGTTAAGATGCTTTCATATAAAATACTTTTCCATATTCCACATGATGAGATTCCCTTTGAATTTTCATGATTAAATAATGCAATGGTACTTAGCTTACTCAGAGAAAAGTTGCTGCAAAGATTTGATAACTTTAAGTCAGTCTTAACATCAAATTCTCAGGGCAAACACTTGTGACTCCAAATTAGTCCTCCTGTAATATTCTACAATATTTGGTAACAATTTACAAGTATTTCTGCAAGTATTCAAGGCAATATTCTTACCAGTAAGGGTATTCATAGAGTACAGACAAATATGTTTACTTGAAAATGTGAAGGCATTCCCAGGGAATATTTTGCAATGCTTGTCCATCAACAACTGCCCAATGTAATGATTTTAGGAACACAGAAGAGGATTCAAAGTCCTTCTATACCTTTCATTTCTCCCTCCCTTTCAAGCAATGTATTTTGAAAGATTAATCCTTCCTTTAACATAGCTTAACTAGAAACCCTTCAGGCTTGATTCTTGACTTTTAACTAGAAGTGCAGCATGATAACATTGAATGGATGACATAAAGATCTATTTAAATAAGTGTTTTATCAGTATATGTTCTCTGTGGGAGAATTAGCTTTTTTATGCACGATATTTACAGAATTAAGTTCTCTCTTCAGTTGTTGGTGCATCTATAAAAGAAATGTATAGTGCTAAATCCCCAGAAAATGTGAACTGACACTACTTCATTGACTTTAGTAGGTCAATATTTAAGTCTAGTAGCTAAGTATCACATCAGCTGGTCAGTTGTCACTATCAGTGACAACTAACAATGATTACAGGGACCATATGAAAGGTAAGGAAAATTCTTCCTTCAAATTATTATCTCATCCTAATGATGTTTGGGTCTGCTGAATGAGATTTTTTTTTTTGAACAAATATTATAGGAAAATATATACTTGTGAAATTCCAATATTGTAAAAAAACCCTACATCATTAGTTGACTTACATTCAGAATTTTTTTAGTCTTGTTTTTCCTCTACAGATTTCAACTTAGGACCACTGAGACAAGAAATAATAAATAAAATAAAATAAATGGACATAATACTATTGAAAAAAAACATTGCTACTGTGGCAACATAAGGAAGAAACTACACAGTTTCATTTTTCCCCAACTAACTCGTCACTAATATTGACACATTCCTATGCAACATCTGGATTTAGAAAAAACGTTTCATGAAAAAGATTTAACCAGTTTTAGGCACTATATTAAAATACTATGACTTTCTAGTGAAAAATAATTTTAAAGGGAAAAAAATACCACCACAGAACTTCAGTGTTATCAAAATTGTTTTAATTTAGAAATGTATCTCTGCCAAGAGCATAATCTTTCAGAAACACACATTAGTATTTCAGTTGCTTTACCTTACTTAATTTTTTTATATAGAAATACAATGTCAGATAAGCAGAAGAGTCAAGGTTTCCCTATTTTTATTTTTAGATTCTACTCAAATTTACAAATGCAGCAATGACTATAATACTCTCTTGAGGACTGATCTTTTGTGTTTGCACATCAGGTGTAGGGGAGATGATAAAAGGGATTGAAAATTTTAGTCACAGCAGGGTATGCTGCTTAGCCAAAAATATATTGTGGTGCAGAAATGTAAAAAATGTCACAGAAGATCCCTTACATAGCTACTCAAAGGTCCACTAGCTACTCTTTGTAATTATCTTTATATGGGAAGGTCCTACACGTGAATAGCCTCAATTCAAAATACAAACTCCTATTTCCTGTAAGAATCTTTTGCAGCTTGATTTTTATTTTTAGGAGATAAGAAGCCACATTTTAAAATCCCAGATTGAGGCCTCTCCTATCCTCTGTATTTTTCTCAAGCAAAAGGCTGCTTATCGTATTCTGTTGCAGCTGTTAATCTTTTAATCAGTTTGCATATTTCTCCCTTTTAATTGTAAAAATGTGTCACGTCTTTAGAACATGTTCTAATCAGTATTACTTACTCATTCCAAAGTATCAATGCATTTCATTTTCCAGAGTAAATAAAAAAATAAAAAAACCAAACCAGCACTGATGATTACAAAATGGAAGTTATGAAGCATATCATAATTATCATTCACCAAACTTGCTGAATGTGACATTTAAAAATGAAGTTTCAAATGCCAACTATTTTATAATAAAATTCAAATGTATGTGTGGGTATTGGGAAATAATATACTTCTTGGTTAAATGTTGTAAATAAAATTATACTTGAGTAATGTCACACCTATGGGATAATTCATGCATTTACTATAAATTAGATCACATTAAACATGTAAAGGCTATTTATAAGACAACCACAGAGATACAGCTTACTTCTCTGCGGGCATGGTAGAAGCTGCCTATAAACTTGCTTTTCTGGTCAATCTAATAACACTAAAGGTCATAGGACAGTAAAGTTCTTTTCCTTGCTTGATATAAGTGATAGCCTTCTATTACCTTTATGGTCAATGGTGCATGGAAGTGAGTAGCTGAAATATTTCATATTGACATAAAACAGCTGTAGGTGTAGAAACATCTTCTTAAAATTAAAATTTAAATGACTTCCCATTGGTACTAACTTGATTAGAAAAGCAAGGGCACAGGAGGGTGGTAAAATGTCTACAGAATAGCAGACTCAGGTTTTACGTGTGTCTTGTAAATGGCTTTTACCTGTTACAAAAGCTTAATAATATCCAAGTTAGAGTAACTACATTGCCTTTCCCCTAACTATGACATTGTTCCAACATATTGCTTTCTTCATAGCATTTAATTTGAATAGAACAACTTGTTTTTCTTAGAGGTACTGAAATAAAGACGACCATGGTCGATCATTTCCACATTTACCAGGTTGACTGCTTTGACATGACAAATAGCATGTAATTTCTAATTCAAACATCAAGTAACTCTACACCTTGTGACTGAGCAAGTATTAGAAGAAATGGTTACATGCTCAACTTGAACAAGCTAAGCATGAGTCTTCTAGGGAAGACACGGGAAGAAAGACATCCTAGAGAGAGCAGAACTACGTATGAGTGATATTAAATATGGTCATAAGATTGTCAAAAACTATATTAATGCTATAATGTAACTGAGCGGTAGAATGTACCATGAACACCACAAACTTTTGTGTTTCACACACACCCCTGCACTGCTGAAAGGTATCACAACTGGACTGAAAAAAAGACACTGACTAGAGAATGAAAAAGTCCATATATTGTGTAGCAGGACATTTAATGAAGAAATCATAAATTAAACTAGACATAAAATGAATACCATTAGTATGACATAAAGGTGTACCTTAGATCTTTAAAAATATCACACTAAACATTGTAGAAGGACCCTAGGCACTGATCTACTGGACTGCATAAAAGTTCTTCCTAGCAAGGACGTTAAGACAACACTGAAATAAAAGCCTTTGAATAAATGACAATAAAAGGTAAAAAGTAACACTGACCAAAAAAAAAAAAAAAAAAAAA
>VZTL01018221.1:11450-25883 GCA_013400535.1 Scopus umbretta
AAAAAGAAAGAAAAATTACAAAAGAAAATCCAGTCTCAGGGAACACTCCCTGAAAATTTGAATTCTACAAAATAAAAGGAATACTTTCAATGTCAAATTCTTGTGTCATTACCTACAGAATTGCATATAACTTTCCTGGTCATATTTTGAAAGATTACACAACACAAAAAAGTTCTTCTTTGTGCTATTTTATTTGCCATCTACATGTTGGAAATTTGTCAGGATAAACTCCTATATAGGTTTTTTTCCCCCCTCCACTACTCAAAAGGGAAAATGTCATCTGTTGTAACAGCAGGTGATCAAACGATTGTAACACACTAATACCAGCTTCCCCAATGTTTAGTCACTTACTATAGATCACTAATGACACTACTTTTATCCTGGTGGCATAAGGGTAGCACAAAAAATGGAAAAGCCTTGCTCTACATGAAAGCCAATGTTTTAAGCCAGAGAAAAACCACAGTATGGAAAATTGTTTTTTTCTGTGTCATCATCAAACAATTTCCAAACGCTGTTAAAAGCTTTGTATGATTTAGAGATTACTTTTAGAGACATTCATATACGTGCAGGTACTCCTACATTCTTGATGGAATTGCTAATCAGCTATTTATTTTAATTATATACAGTTAAATAATACACAGTTAAATTGCTGGCACACATTGCTTTTTGCAGTCACTAGCACAAAATTCAGCATAAAAATTCTACTTAATATTTACTGGAAGAGTTTTCTGCACCTTGTACAAATGTGTATCTGTAAGCCATTCACTAGCTCCATACTACATTTTTCATCGTTTGCATTATCATTTAATGTCAGAGCATGAAACGTCCTTAATATCTGTTCAGCATTTTCCTGAACGCTCTCCTTGATCTCTTTTGTTAAATTAGAGGAGGTTAACCTGTATTTAACCTTTTATTTCACCATAGAAATTCTCTAAGTTTTCTGTTGGATATAACAGCTTAGCCTTACTTTACATCTCCCTTGAAATAATCAAAACAAAGTTTTAGGGTTTGTTGTAGACATCTGAAGAAAATAGCCATATTTTCAAGACTGTTCAGATCCTAGCAGCTCCTATTTTGCTACAATGTTGCAAATGTTTTTGAAAATTTTGATCATTCATATTCCATATCTAGAGAGAATAGGAATAGTAAGTTTTTCACATGTTAAAAAGAATACGAATACAAGTACAAAGAAAACAAATCAGTCACTGTTTTTCAGGGAAGAGTGTGTGTTAACTGCAAAGAACTGTAATCTAAATAGATTCATTTTTTTCTTGAATTAGTTATGAATTAGTTATGAAAATGTGGTGCTGTACCACAACCATACAGCAATAATGAACCTCCACAAAGTAGAGAGAGAGGAAAGACATTTTTATGGTCATAGCAACAGTAATGCATTCTGCCCCAGAACTAATTTTGTTCTTTGTTTTGGGTTTTTTGTGGGCTTTTTTTAATTTTGCCATTGGAAATAACAAAATGCTTTTCATGTTCAATACCATGATTAGAGGATATTCAGGTTAGGTATAGCTTATGGCAACATAACTTCTCTGATATCTCAGGTTAGTTTTGTCTTTTTATGTTTCTGTGAATCTAAAATATGTTCTAACTCAACAGCAAAAACAAAAAAAGCATTTCTATCCTAAATAATAGCATAACCAGGAAGCATACTACTCTGTTTATTTAACATAGAAAAATTCTTAGAAACAATTTAAATTCAGTGAATTCATTATAGTCTGCAACAGATTTATAGTTGTTCATATTGCAGATCATATCTTGGGATAATCTTACTGAATTTTCATAAGAATATATTTTAGGCTGAATGTTACTTCAACCTAATCTTCTGTCACTAAATATTAAATGCTGGACGATGTCATTAGTGCAATTAATTAAGCAGCTAATGCATTGTGCAGAGGATATTGAATTATATCACATTGGAATTGCATAGTATGAAGTGTCATAACCAGGTCAATTTGAATACTTGTATCCATCATTACAACATCAGTCAGTGCCACAGAGAGACTGAACTAAATCATCCAATGACTATCCAGCCACTAATTTCCTATTTCAGCTTAGTTTGACCGATATGTGAATATTCTTTCTTGATTTCCTTCTTGAACATGCGTCCTATGTGAATACTTAAAAGCAGATGTGGTACAATGATTATACTGGAAAATCTGTAATTTCCTTACCAAGAAAGTCCTATTGTTTATAACTGAGAAACACAGTCTGGTAGAAGCCTTTAGCCAATACTTCATACTGATTTGAAGGTGACCAGGTTAGTTGGATGTGTTTATCAAAATTACTTGAAGACAGGACATTATTGCTCCATCACATCGAATAAATCTATGATACTTGAAATGTTTATTCCACACCCTTTCTGTAAATTATTGCCAACTATAGAAGTCAGAAATCCCAGAATTTTTAAACAGTATGAAGATCGAAGAGGTTAAAGACATGCAGAGAATTACATATCTGTTGACTGGCAGGAATGTAGGTTGTAATCATCAGAGTAAATATTTCTGAATAGCATTCAGGAAACCAATTTAGCAATGACATTCTAAGCTTTTACAATTTATGCTGTATTATGAAATTGATTTCTGCTATGCTTGTTACTTTCTGAGATTGCATGAGTAGTAGTGGTGGTTACAAGTTTTCTGGTGTAACCTTCTTCCTCCCCAAAAGTTTTTCCAGTAGAAACTGATTTTATTTGTGACAAATGGCCAGCTTCAAGTAACTTTCCAGTGTGTTTATTTCAATACTTGACTTCTAACTATCCCACAATAAATATTCATGACCTGAAAGGGACTGAGGAAGAAGTCGAGTTCAGTCAATTCAAAACTGATTCTTAGTGCTTACCTTCCATAAATGGTTTTGTATTTTAACTAGATAGTTCTCTAAACTATAGGATGACAAGATTCAGATGTTCAACTCTTTTTAGAGGTCTTCAAATGCAAAACCAGCTAAGTGGATATTCAGTTCTCAGGAACACATGCAATTTTCCAGTTAACATGCTTCATGGTCTCCGATTCTGTTTATACAGCAGTCACTCCTAAATTCACTAGCCATGAAATCTGCATCTGATTTAAGAAGGAGTGGCAATATTTCTGCAGTCCTGCAGACAAATGTGGCATGTATTGTTACCATCTTATTATGTGATGATTTCAATAGGTGCAAAGACATATTTCTTACTTTTCCTAGCTTTTTCTAGAATACTGCCTGACAAAGATTTGTTTTTACTTTTACTGCCATATTTCAATAATATGCAAGATTTAAAGAGATTACCCGACATGCTGAATCTGGACTTACCCTCCTACAAGCATACTAAAATTCTAGTGACCGGTGTATTTATCAACCTCCTCTGCATTTACTATCCACATCAGCATACTGTGTATTTATGACAAGCAATTGTTAGAATCAGAATTACTACGAGGCTCTTAATTAAAATGTGATCTCATGAGTCCTATAGTTACTATGGCAACTCAGGCTAAATAAAAATCTAAGTGATACCACATCAACATTCTTTGTTGTTTTTAATGTAGGTGAATGATTGCATCACCACATTAACAACAACTCTGCTTACTTTATTAGTATGGTTAATTTCTTCTTATGAATGCAGCCTTAGGGATACATTTCATGCTACTTATGCTCTGATCAGAAAAAAATCAATAAATGCAGTCATTAATGACAAATACATTCATGCTATGTGACTGACCTCATGATATTGAATCTGCTTGGGTTCTGATGATAGAAGAGTTTTAAATAGATTTTAAGCTGCCATAGAATTATCTTTGCTCACATATAAATATTTTAATATTCTGAAGAACCTTCCTTTGTCAAACATTTGTTTTCTAATTAAAAAGATGCTACTTGCTCAGTAGTGCAAAAGTAGGTAAAAGAAAAAGCAAGCTGTATTTTCAGTATGATTCCAATATTCTACTATCTACCCCTGCAAATTCTTTGAACAGAATTATCATGGCAAGCATCTTGCATAAAATTTGTGGTAAAAATTAATGGCAATTGCAATCTTTAAAAAACAGATCACATAAACATTAAAAGGTTTATGACATGTGTGTTATCATGCCATCCTATTATGCTTTTGACAGTGTGTGACAATTTAAGAGTCCACTTCTATGGAAGTGACTTAAAAATAGAGATGAAGCCATACAGATAACATAGAATCTGACTCCATTCTTTATACAGTGAAAAATTAAATGACAGCTTCTGTTAAGAGTAGAGAGATATGCAAGATATACATCTTAGTGATGGAGAAAGTACAGATGAAAATTGCTCCTTAAGTAATGTAATTAGCAGCTCTCAGCAGGACAGATTAAGAACGAGGACAAAGCTGCACCATAACACCAAAAATATAATCTGAGCTGTTTGTCACATACTGGCTTTGCTTAGATTCAAAGAAATGTGAATCCTTGTGGTGTGTTGACCCAGGCTGGATGCCAGGTGCCCACCAAAGCCACTCTGTCATTCCCCTTCTCAACTAGACAGGGGAGAGAAAACATAATGAAAAGCTTGTGGATCAAGATAAGGACAGGGAGACATCACTCACCAATTACCATCACAGGAAAAACAGACTTGACTTGGGGAAATCAGTTTAATTTATTACCAATCAAATTAGAGTAGGATAATGAAAAAAGCCAAACAAAAAAACTTAAGTCTTAAAACTTTATTCCCGAATTCTCGATCTCCTGACCCAACTGGCACAGAGGGATGGGGAATGGGGGTTGTGGTCAGTTGATCACACCTTATCTCTGCCACTCCTTACTCCTCAGGGAGAGGAATCCTCACGCTCTTCCTCTGCTCCAGCGTGGTGTCCCTCCCATGGGAGACAGTCCTCCACAAACTTCCTCTGTGTGGGTCTTCCCACAGGCTACAGTTCTTCACGAACTACTCCAGCATGGGTCCCCCACAGGGTCACAAGTCCTGCCAGCAAACCTGCTCCAGCGTGGGCTCCTCTCTCTCCACAAGTCCATGGGTCCACAGGTCCTGCCAGGAGCCTGCTCCAGCGTGGGCTTCCCACAGGGTCACAGCCTCCTTCGGGCATCCACCTGCTCCAGTGTGGGGTCCTCCATGGGCTGCAGGTGGATATCTGCTCTGCTGTGGACCTCCATGGGCTGCAGGGGGACAGCCTGCCTCACCATAGTCTTCACCACAAGCTTCAGGGGAATCTCTGCTCCAGTGCTTGGAGCACCTCCTCCCCTTCCCTCTTCACTGACCTTGGTGTCTGCACAGTTGTTCCTCTCTGGCTGCAGTTGCACAGTTCCCACACCCCGCCCCGGCCTTCTTAAATATGTTATCACAGAGGCGCTACCGCTTTTGCTGACGGGCTTGGACTTGAACAGTGGCCAGGTCCATCCTGGAGCTGGCTGGCATTGGCTCTATCAGCCCTAGGGGAAGCTTCTAGCAGCTTTTTACAGAAGCCACCCCTGTAGCCCTCCCGTTACTAAAACCTTGCCACGCAGACCCAATACAATCCCCTCCACAGCTATTATAACTAAAAATACCATTACAGAAATTGTTAGGTATAATATTGGTTACATTTTTCTCCCAAGCTCTCATCTATGGTTAGCTGATCTTTAGCTCTGAAGAATCTTATGGGTGTGCTAACATACACACAGACATAAATGGCGCAGATTACACTGTTACTAACAACCAAAATATAGAACACAATATGCATAGGTGAGAAAATTGCTAACTCCAGACCACTGCCTGTCCTTTAAGTACCTGTTGTTATGTGACAACTTATTTGCCACTAAGGTAGCACCACACAAATTGCTATATTACCAATAACGTTACTTATTGGCGATCACTTAATTATGGGCCTCTTAGTTTGAGTTTGCTGGTTGGATATCAAGGTTATTACTCTTCTGCTGGTGCAAAGTAAATACAACTAAAGTGACCCACAAGAATTAGACAAGTGAAAGATCATAGAAAGATTAGAAATTTTTGCTTATAGAGATTTTTGCCTTTTTTTAAAGGGAACAATTTAGCTCATTGATAAATTTATTAAGACAAAGAGTTCTGTTTGCTAAGACAGTTACTTTTTGTTGTATCTCTATAAATCCCTCAAATACAAGATAGCTTTAAATCTCTTCAATACTGAAAATTCTACAGCAAGGCCACCAGGTGAAACCAATGAAGAACCCTAAGCAAACCTCCTCCAATGCCTGAGAATTATGTGAACTAGGGTTAATTCCTCACAGATTAACATGTTTTCATTGCTTATTTCTCCCTACACAATGCTAATATAAACATATATTTATAGAATCAAACACAGCAGGGATGCAATTAATATTCTTTGCATTATATTTTGGAATGGAGATAGTAAATACATGGTGTTGGGTGTAAGCTTGGTATCAGGTCACCAAGGAAACAACAAAGTGACTATTTAAAATTTACACTTATTTGCAATCAGAATTTTGGCTTCCTCAAACACTTTCAAAATAGGTTTGTGTAGTAAATTAACATCACCACACAAAGGTTATTCAGCATAATATTTGATTAAACATTTACTTAATTTGAATATCAAGCAAATCTTTAAGTGTTTTCTCTGAGCTTCAAACTGAGCTATTGCAGAAAGCAAATCTGCAAAAATCTCTTTGAGAAAAAGGCAAATGCTGTAGAAATTAGAAGCAAAGAATGAAATTTAATTGCTTCATCTATTTTAAGGGCAAATAGAAACTTTAATTAAGTTGCCAGGGGACTATGATTTTGGAAAAGTTATAATAAATTCTGTCAATGTCATGATTTGAAAGTTTATTCAAGCTCACACAGAAAGAGTCAGAATGCAGAACTTAGTTAAATATGGATATGTTTTCTCAAGTCAGGAACAAAAATCGTATAGTGTCCTGTGTTTACTGACATTTGTCATCTGCCTGCTGTGATCAGGTGAGCTTAGAAATACCCATTGGGTTTTTTCACTTCCTATCAAACATCATAGGAAATATTATCATGCATAACACTTTTTATATTTACAGGTCATTGGCTTGCTTGTTTTTGTGACCACTAGAGGTTGATAGCAGTTTGCCCATCATATGAACTGATCTGATGCCTACCAACAGGAATGTGATTGTAGGCAGTATGGTTGTGAGGGGGAGACTAAGTTTTTTCATGCTTTTCAGCATCTGGTGAACACATATCAAGTATGTAACAAATCTTAATACTCGAGACTTCAACAGAAAAGACTGCATTTACTTCAATAAATGTATGTGAACTAGAGTTGTCAGTGTATCACAGATTATGTTAGTTTTCAATGCATATAAGTAAGGCAATTACCATTTAAAATATCCCTTACAGGTGTTGAACACGTATTATGGTGTATTTACTGACACTGAACACTGCTTTACTACACAAAGTGACCAATTTCAATGGAATATTTTCCAGAGCAGGATCAAAACTTAGCTCCTGACAAACGGTATGATTTAGCAAAAAATCAAGAGTATTTTTCTAAATGTCAGTATATGTATTTTTAGATGCCTGTTAGTACTGATTAAATGAAATTAAAAGTTATTAAGTCAAATGAGATTTTCCTGCTATTCCATTCATTTGCAATGCTATCTTCTCTGTATTTGATTCCACTGCAGTCAATCCAAACTATATTTAAAACACAAGCAAATGGCTGTTCTCTCTCTGTGTTTCTGAATTAAGCTTGGACTATGCACATCTCATGTTCTGAAAACTCATTCACATGAAAATGTCACATTAACACAAATAATACTCAAATTGAGAAGTTGTCACCTCTTTACACTAACACAGAAGGCAAGTACCATGCAGGAAATTTTGTTCAGTTGGAGGTATACAAACCAGCTTTAAATAGCTAATTTAGAGAGATCAGCAATTAAAATAACCTGCTTATGTTTCTTATCTAACTAATTGTAGTTAGATTTTATATTCCACATTGTTGTATTGCCAATACCTAAGTAGACCTAAATGTAAATATTATCTCTCTGCAAACGCATTGTTTCAGTTTCCAATAATTTTCAAGAAAAGGGTCTTTTGAAAGATGGATCCTTCTTTTCTGTCATTATCAACTGTATTTCATGACACAAAAAATTCTGTTTTATGATTAATTATTCCATCCACCAAAAATATGGAAAGGTAACAAAAAACAAGGGAAAATAATTATGTACCCATAGGATTCCTGTGTCACTATGAAAGTCATCAAGATCTGACCACCAAGTCAAATGTTTTAACCTCTCCCTGCAGGAAGAGGTGCTGCAGGAAAAGAGGTAGCAGCCATGGAGACAACGAAATTGGTTGTATGCAGCATGTTCTAGAAAACATCTGCAAAGGGTTCTGGGATCCTTTCTGTTTTGCACACCTCAATGCTTGGAATTTCAAAAGAAACTATTCTGCCATGTTTGTAAAAAGAGGACAAAAAGAGCCAAACAGAAAAATTCTATTCTAGAGAAACTGAGCTCTAGTGGAAAGTATAGACTTGTATCTCAGGATGGAGGAAAATCAAGTTTTATATCTCATAAGACTGAAGCTGGAAATAAGTATGTAACTAAAACAATGGGTAGATTTTCCTTTGGCAGAGAAGACAAGTAGACAGTCAAAAAGACCAGTTACTGGAAATTAGACCTACTTCTCCAATGCTGATTTTGGACATCCAACATGCAACTTCAGGGAAATGCAAACAGATTTCAATTCATGCTCTTTTGAGATAAATGTCAGCTTTGCCAATGAGATGAAGTCTACAGCCAGTAGAAAAATCAAATATTTACAGAGAAAGGCCTAAACTGTTCTGCCACAGCCAGCTTCAGTAGGAGTAAGTTAAATTGATATTAATAGTGCTTTAGCAAAGAATTCAGGCAAAATCTAAGACATGAAACTGCATCCTCCCTGCATGTGTATGAGGATTCAGCCGCTCATATTTTTGTTCTGAGTAGCAGTACTCTCTTAATCTCTTTAAATCTGTGACTTCTTTTTTGCATAATACATTAAAAGCCAATTGTAATAGGATATGACCCTTTTTTCTTTGGAAGAACAAAAAGAACTTAGGAATCTGTCAATATTAGGTAAAACATTTTGCACTCTATAATTGCTGTAGACAAAATGCTCAACAGGCTTCTCATTCTGAATATACTTTAAATTCTCACTGACAGGTGACTTCATCAATGTCATAAGAATATTGTTTGGTCTCATTAAAAAAATAAAAGGGAAAAAAACTATGTTCTCATGATACTTCCTTTAGTCACTGATTTTCAGAAACTATTAACAGGTCTCCAAGTCTTACTTTTTCAGTCTCTTTCTTTCTAATAAATAGGCTACAAGTATTTAAGGACGAGTCCTGTTTGTCTAAAGCTAAGTTTGAATATACTTGGACAGTTAATGAGCTGGTACAAAAGAAACTAAGTGGGATGTTGTGTTTTTTGGGTTTTTTTTTTTTTTTTTTTTTTACCTCAAGGAATATGCTTGTCACAATAAATGGTGAGTAGCACTTGTTAGACTGATATGAGAATGCATTTATGATCAAAGCATGCGAGCAGGCAGAGCTGGGTATTCTGGCATGGTAGAAGGCAGCAGGTGTCCTCTGATAGATACTGAGTTATGTTCCAGGTGGAGACAAATGGACCTTCCAAATCAATGCTTAGCCAATTTATCAGACAATATAAAGAAAGCCTTATCATTTTCACCATGCCTGATATGTAGATAAATAGCTACGTCAGCATTCTAAAGTCACAGAGGTCCTCTTTTAAAACTTTTATTTATTTATTAGGAGTAGTTTCAGAAATGTTTTCTAAACCATAGGTTCCATTTTTCAGTGCTGGTGTCAAAACATGAACAAGGAACCTACCTAACATCATTGAAAATATTATTGAATATAACAAATTAATCAGAATAACAGAATATAAATAGTAAGTGAAAGACATAAAAGAGTAGTATAGCTGTATAAAAGTAAAAGAGAAGTGTTAATAATTCACATTCTTTTAAGAGGCTGGGAAGCACTACTTATGCAGCTGGCCTAAAAGCTTGGCCCATTCTCAGATACTACAAGTTGAAGGGAATGAAGGACTCCTTTCACCTGCATGTGAAAATCTCTGCACAAACATGAGCTCAGTGCCAGAAAAAACAGTGCCTGTGGCAGAGCCCTGCTTCAGCACCTACTCATTAACAAAAAGCTGCATTAGAAATAAGGTAAGTGGATGCTTTTCATTGCATCCACTTTGCATTTTATTAGGGGGTGGAGGGCTGGTAAATACAGAAAAGTTTATTTCCTATACAAATCCCAAAAAAAGAGTATAAGTGTGCTGTGTGTCTTACTAAAATCCTGCTCCCTTGATCATCCCACCACATGCATAATTCACTCTCTAGCCTTAGTGCTTGCTTTGAGTTGAGAGTTCAAACTGAGTTACAATGAGGAATCTCAGTTAGAGGTTTATTTCTCTACAAAGTAAATTATCATCTGTTGCTCATCTGAGGGTGTAGTGTAGATGTTATCAAAGTTAGTAAAGAGCAGAACACTACTGAACAAAGCTTCCCTGGAGAGAGGAGCAGAGACCCATCATGCCCAAGCCCCATCACCCTGGCCTGTGCCAGTTCAGCCTTCAGGTCTAAGAAATGGAATTCCTTCTATTCCAAATAATTTCTTTCCAGTTTAGAAAATGATAAGGATAATAAGGAGTGCTAAAGATTAATCAATTGACCTACAAATGCTTCTGTAACTGGTAAATCTTTAAGAAGTATAGTGACCTAATTGATTTCTATAGCCAACAGAAGAATAAGCTGCAAAATGGATCATGCTGAAAAACTGAAACCACTAGGAAAAAGAAGTCTTTTGTACTCACATGAGGGCAGAGGAAGCTCTCTTAGAGGGCAAAAAGCTGGAACACAGTCCAAATTTGCAAAATTGTTTCATTAGACTGCAATAAGATTTCCTCTTAGAGCTTAGCAAATATTTTAACTCAGTCTAGTGACAAATAACAAAGGCCTTGTGCCTGCTCGAATACTTTGTAGTTTTCATCCATCCAGTGCTGAAGGTATGATTAGTTATATGAGTATATTTCTGGCTAGGTACTAGAAATCAGGATTCCCTACTCTGGGAGAATATAACCAGAGAAGATAGGGCAAAGCCATGCTCTTTTTTTCTAAGATGGACAAAATGCAGAAAAATGCTTTATTATTTTAAGGTTTGGAAAGCATCATTTTCTCACCAAACCTTTCACAAAGAAAATCCACGTGGGGAAAGGTACAACAAAATAACGCCTTTTGTTTCAGCTGCTGAGATGCATGCTGGTGGGGTTATTTATCCTCTCTGTAAAGGTTTCTGAAATACACCTTTCACACCAAACAAAATGTAGCATAGGAAAACTCAAATCCTATGATCTTTACACAAACAAAATTCACTGAACTCGAAGAGAATGAAAAAGAATACAGAAGAAAAGGCCCCAGGTTTAAGAGAACATGGAAAAAGGAAAAGAATGGATTTGACAAACTAATAGTCTTCCCAGAAACCTATACAGGTACTCTTAACGCTCTTTTGTGGTTGGTCTTTTATTTGAATCTTTTTTAGTCAAGAAATAGGCTCTTTGGATATTTCAAACTAGATATGCCATATGATTTTCTTTAATAAACTCAGTGGGTCCAACTCTGTAAAGGCTGTCACATGCCCAGTTCACCATGATAATTTTGTTGACAGAAATAGTTCAATATTTAAGCCTGTTTTAAAAGGAGAAGTAATACTAACAAATGAGTTCTGCAATTCTTTATGCGATTCTCAAGCTATTTCAGTCTGTATGTCTACGCAGAGGTGGCATACCCCTGAAGCAGGTTTGCAGACTGTAGGGCAGTGCATTTCACAGGAAGAGAAATAAGCAAAGAATTCGTTCAATGCCACAGGCAGTGGCACTGTAGGCCTGGCTGACAGTGCAAAATTACAATTTTGTTGCTATTATCTCATGCCTGCTGGAATGCTTATGATTCCACTTACTTCTATATTAATAGAGAAATTTCATGGCTATCTTGAAACTTCCTACAAGGGTTATTAATCCAGCTGTGCATTTCTTATTCCTTTTGCTTTTTGCAATAGATGCTAGTGATCAGAAGACCTTTAAACTAATACTTAAACAGGAATGCTGCAACAACAGAGGGGCAGAATTCCCCTCTCTGCTTACACCCCACCTTGTCACACTAAAGGCCACCAGAATAGATCATTTGCTTTGCAGAAGATTCCTAAAATGAACAAAAATTTTTGTGATCATTACTTGCACTTTCAGAAGTCAATAACCAAGAACTTTGGAAACTGCGAACTCAGATTCATATTTCATGGCTCATTATAATCCAATACAGTTTGCAGAAAATCAATGCAAAAAATTATGCTTATTTATATTCTGGGCTGACTGGGCTCTCCCATTTTTGCCCATCGCAGTTATTTCACTCTGTAGATAAGAATTAAATATTCACTGCAACAGAAAGAGAGCATGGGAAGCTGCGTGATCCTATCGTGAACTGCCTTAGACAGTCACCTGTAGCTGGAAGGGGGGTGCAGACCTTTCTTCAACGTCCTCAGGAGTAGATGTGAATCTGATTCCTTCACAATAAATAAATAAGGCAATGCTAAGAATGTGCAGCATTTCCTCCATAACAGTAAGATTCATAGTCCACAGTTCCTACCTGCCCCCCCATGCTTGAATTTTGTTATGCTATGTCAATTTACAGATGCTCATTAGTTATATGTAACCTGAAATTCTCTTAAGGGGAAAAAAAAATCAAACCATACAATCATACAGAGCTGCTGAAATTTCTCAGTGGCTAGATGTTTTAAAATATTCTCTTATTTCCATATAACCCTGAAATGGAAGAAAAACAAAATTAATAATTCATTTTAGAATGATATCAGCTTGTTTGTAAAATGCAAATTTGCTTCTGCCTAAATCAAATGACTCCTGGGGAGTGCTATGCACCACTAACACTTTTGGATTAACGTCAATTCTTTACCTCTTCCTTATTCTGTCTTGACTTTTTTTCCCCTTTGTCCTGTAACTGTAGCCATCTGTCAAAGTGCTGCACTGCAGCTTTCTAACACCATCTTCTGCTTGTTTGACTTATGCTATTCTCTTATACTTTGTAATAAATCTTTGCAAAGAACAGTACTCTAGGCACTCTTGCCACCTTCTTCATAATCCCATTTGTTCAGTTTCTAAATTAGGATCTGGGAAACACAATGAAGGATAAAGGGGCTATTGAGAAAAACAATGATAAGACAAGTATTTTCTTAAATAATTCCAGTAGTTATGTCAGGTAGCTGAGATCAATAAAATTAACAAAGCCTAAATTATCACAATGTGTACATGTTGTTGCTTAGCTGGGACAGCTGTCAACCCTCCAACTCAAATCAGAAAAGATTGTTTAAAACAGACACTAGTTACCAGGTGAGCCCAAAATTATAAAAACAGGAAATAAACTTGATTTCCTCATAGGCCAAATCTTCTCAGAAAAGACAGAAGAAATACCTAGGGGAGTGCAGCCACAGTTTGAGACTTAGAAATCTCTGGGCATTTCCCCCTTCAATTCCATCACCATGGTACAAGTTAGGAGAGGACTGATGACATCATTGAAATTACTTCTGGATTACTTTTGTTTTAAATTTAATTAATGTTCTGCAGTGTAAGTATCCCATCTCCGATGTGCATTCTCATAATACTTCTTTTTGTTTCTTTCTTTCAATATGATTCATTCCAGTGTCACCTTGCAGTGCATATCCTGAAAAAAAACAGGGTGTTTCTAAAATGCAGTGCAATGACAGGTGGATGTGCTGAAGAGATCTCATTACCCAAGGGCAGAAAAATACTTTATTCTGGCTAATTACCAATGTACAGAAGCAGGCTATAATGTTTACAGTCCTACATAATCAGCATTATTCCATGCAGGATGCACCAGTTTGAATGTAGTGTGGATGTATCCTACACATGATGCCATTGTGTCACCTAGACATTCTTTTTGAGCTACTATATGGATTTTCAGTACTGATGAAATACAGCTTGCTATACATTAACTTTGCCAAACATTTTCCTGTATCTTCCAGAGAAATGTTTGGTGTAATTCTGCAGTTTAAGTGAGAACAGCAGATGAGATAAAACCCTGGGGATAATCCTGAAACGTTTTCCATAGGTGTGGATTGCAAAGTTAGATACAGTTCATGCTAGCGTGTTAGTAATATTCCTCATGAAGTAGCCAGCCAGTTTATGAAAGCACTACAAAGGTGTCCGTTGTATAGCTTTCTATTATTTAAACATTTCTGATTGTCTGGGAAGAAGCTACTGCTGTTGGCTACAAAAATGAATAACTTGCTACAGAGGACTGTAGAAGCAGTGAACAGTAGAGGATTATACATAAATATGGAGGATATATATAAATAGAGAATACATATAAAAAAGAACAGATATTATCACTTTAAGACACTGTCCTGGTTTCCGCTGGGAT
>VZTL01018224.1:0-21422 GCA_013400535.1 Scopus umbretta
ATTCTATTTTAACAGAAATTACATTCAGGTATTCATATGAAGTGGAATAACTCCAGTATAAACATTCTCCTACTATATTCTGCCATCATTCTAGTTTTACTACATTTCTGATGTCATTCAAATTGTTTTTCTATTCTATACTTACTAGATATTTTTAGCATATTCTTCTCTACAGAAAAAAAAAACCCATAAGTGAGTTATAAATAATATAATAACACTAGCCACAGAAGAAAAAAAAACTTGTAAATATGAATTCAGTGAGGGAGGAAGAACAGATTTTCAGCAAACCAAATGTAATAAAAAAGAAAGCAAAACAGTCTGGGAAGTACTCAGCAATACCCAAAATTCATATGTGCATATAATCTGTTATAGACTTTAGCCAAAGTCAATCCCTTTTTCTCATATTAAGTCCAATTTCTTGTAATAAAAATACTGATTCAGTAGATATTGGTATTTCCTTTCCATTTCTGTCCAAGGGTCAGCCAAAAGTAAAAATAATTTACCTGTACCAATAGCTTCCAAACAAGTTTCCTGCACCCATAACCACATACTTGCTTGTGTTTCCTTTCACTTGAAGTTTGAAGAAAATTTGGAGTAGTCAGTTTTCATTAACCCACAGTGCGAGAGTGTATTTAGCACCTTATATGTATAAACAAGCTTGTGCTTTCTTCTTTAAATTTGTAGCAAGAGACAGGGAAGAAGGGTGAAGGTCCCTCCTTGAGGGGAAGAATTTGTATCCAAATGGAAAACTACTTAATACTACTGCATTGGTAGAGAGACTGTGCTGAATAAATTGACTGTTTATCTACAGAGTTGCACTATAAATTCTTTCCTCTGTTTTCTTATACTCTGTCATCAAAGCAAACTTGTCCCCATCTGTTCCCACTGCCCCCTAGTCCAATCCATGGCCACATGCATTTGAGTCAAGCTACTTAACACTCCTACTCTTTCCTGGGAAGGGAAAGAGGTGGAAGCAAATCAGAAGGAGAAACACTGAAAGCATAACAGACGAATTCTCCTTGTTATCAGTTCTTGCACAGGGACCAGAAAAGCAAACCTTTGTAACTGCTGTGGCTTTAAACTGGAGCATATAATTTACAAACAGATCACAAACGACATTGGTATCTAAGATACCTAATTTGACCTTACACAAATAGAGATTTTCTCTTCAGAAGTTTTGCATGGATTGACTAAAGTTATCCCTTTCCTGTGACTGTTTTTCTAATATTTCAAATGAGCTACAGAAAATGGAAGTGTTAAAGCCTCTTGATGAAAAATAAATACATAATCTTACTTACACTTTCATGAAAGACATCTGGATTTATTAATAAGGCATTAGTCTCCACTTGCCTCCATTAGTGCTACCAAATGTGATGCACACCCCCACACTACATGATACAATTGTTTAGCTTGCACTCCACCACTCTTTTTACTCTGGGGCACATCTCTCACCAAACCATGTATTTTTCCTCAATCTGAAGCTGAAAAAGCACCTGAACTACTTATACTAAAATTAAAAATAACAATCAGCCTGAAGCAGACACCCAGCATGGAAAGTTTCAGCCTAAAATGTTCTCAATTATAAGCAAATGAAAACAGAATTATAGTGGAAAGTGTTAGACTACCTTAACTATAGGCATCAGTGCCAAATCCACACATAATAAAACAGATTTCACAAGTATCCTAAGCACTGATTAACTCTCTTCAGTCCTGAGATATCTTACACACTTGCTACATGGTAGCATGGAAAGTCTATTCAAGCCTGTCACCAAAACATTGAGTACAAAATGCCCTCTTGGAGTCCCTTTGTCTTCTAATGCTACTTATGGAAGCTGTCTTTCTGGTAGTCGCAAGGAATTGCCTACCAGAGTAAGATCCCAGTTTCCAAGTTCCTTCAACATAGCTACAAAAGGAGTAACAGTGAAAATACATAATGGTCTTTATTATTAAAACAGTGAATATTATCAAGATCGATCACCTTTCAAGATGCAGGGGATACTTTTCAAATGTTCAAATGCTGACAGTTATAGCTAACACACTTTGAATTTTCCTCACTAAAAAAGATTATATAAACAGATCTAAACCATATCTCAGATTTGCCTCTGTAAGCCACCCTTCTTAGAAGCTTCCAATGTATATTTTTCCTGATTTTAGTTTCTATTTAATTAGCCAATTTCAATGCCTCATGCATATGATTGTTTTTATTTGTCTGCCTGTGGAATTTACATAGCACCAAACATTGCTGTATATAGGTTGCTTTTACTTTTATAACACAATTAGGTTTGGCAGAGTGCCGAATTATTTCTTGAAGATTTTGTTCTAAGAAAATTTACCTCACCTCTCGTTATGAAGCAGCATGGTTGGATCACACCCACTCTGGAAATGGCTCTTTTCTGACTGCTGCTAAGGCTCTCGTCTGTGTCAGCTGTACCAATAATTGCATTCTCTGTTTGCCTATTGGTGTTGATCATTCAGCAGAAATACTATGAGATTTAGATGAAGTAGAGTACCTTCATTCAGATGTTTAGGCATAACAGGAAATTTCATTAGCTTTACAAAGGATTACCCCATCTTAATAAATTTGCAAGCACAATGCAATCAACTAGTAGGATTATAGGCATATGTACCAATGATACACAAAATTCAACTGCTGTCAGATTTGTAGACTAAGAGGTATACATATAGAAAAAGCCCTGTGGATATAAATCTATACATATCCATTTCTAGAACCTCACTGCTGCATGCATACCAAAATGAAACTCAGGTATTCATATCTGGTTTGACTTCCTGTTTTGCCTACATGAATACGGGGTATTTTCTTCAAAATTCTTTTTCTCTAGCAAAAAGGTTAATTTCTCATACTTCCACCCACCTCTCAGAAGTACTACCAAACTTAAGGTTAACACAGTAACACACTGCAGCTTCATAAAGTTCAGTTTGACAGGCCACTAGAAAAAAGGTGTTCTGTAGTAGTTAAATCCTCCGCTACTCTGAACTGCCAGTCTGGTTTTATGGTAGTCAGGTCTGAGATTTATAAGCATAGATAGAGCAATAGACTGAACTGACCAAGAAGCGAACAAGAGCAGCTTGTTCAGCATGTTCAGAGCATGTTCACATAATTCCACAGTTCATAAAATAATCTACCAATGCTAAGATTTTCAATCATCTTCA
Organism: Scopus umbretta; assembly: GCA_013400535.1. NCBI lineage: Eukaryota > Metazoa > Chordata > Aves > Pelecaniformes > Scopidae > Scopus > Scopus umbretta. Next base: position 3,172 of record VZTL01018224.1, read on the forward strand.
AAGATATACTCACAGACACAGCAAAGTAACAGTATGCTGTAAAGACATGTCTGTATTAACAAAAAAGCAATATTTATCTCTTCCCTCCTAGAATAACAGGCCTAAAAGCCAACAACACTACCAAAGAATCCAAGAAACGGAGGTTCGAGAGTAACCCAAAGTTGAGTTCTTGTTTGGAAAGGGATAGATTTTCTCCAGCAATAGCTGGCAGAGAGGTAGTCGCAGGCCCTGTCATTCATTCTCTGCCATGGATTTCCTCTTGCCAAGCAATGTCAGTCCTGTTTTTTCCACAGTAAACATTACTAATGTTATTTTCTCCAGATGTTTTCTCTTAAAGCCTATCTTAATTAAACAATATGGACATATAAAATAAAACTTGAGCAACATATACCTGGGATACCAATGACACTGAAAACCAAAATACCCCAGATAGTCCCTACCACTGCTTCATATAATACATTCTGTTCTGCAAGCCCTCTGGTACAAAGTGTAGACAACGATAATAAATAGGAGACAACATCACTGTCAGGCATTTCTAAAAGTAATTTTTCAATAAAGAAAATATCCTCCTATTTTTCCAAACCCAGTATTAAAGTCAACACTATAGCATACTCTGTTGTATCAAAGATACCTAATTTAAACATCAGTGATACCTACAAGATACACTCCCAAGAGATAATGAACTAAACATTCTGAACTATTAGCATGTCCTACCTCCTCCGTTTACATACATCCATACCAGAATCTTCCTCGAACCCCTGCCTCTTCCCTCATCTGTAATCTTTTATCTTCCATTCATTAGTACCTAAAAAGTTCTAGTAAAATTGTGGTCTCAAAGGGAGAACAGACAACCTCATAATTTTATCATTCACATTTTGGAGTTCTTGGGGTGGTTTTCTCTTTGCTATCTAGACCATTTTATGCAATTTTGTGCCTAATCAGATGCAGTTTTTAAGCTTATCACACCATAGACACACAAGAGTGGAAAGGTTTTAAAGAGAAAGGACAGAAGAAAAATACCATTGCTAATCTCCATTTTACAAATCAGAACTGAATATATCATAAACTCCTATGGCAATGATTCCATTAGGAACTAATGCAGTGCAAGAGGAGCAGATGTAAGGAACAAAACAGTGCTGGCAACCCAACCAACAGGCTATCTTATCTCTGATTCTGTGGACTGAACAATATTAGCATACAGAGAGCATTCAGTTTGCTCAAGGAGTTGCTCTTTCACTTCAGCCTCACCTGGAAGGAATTGATCCATGTGATCCACGTCCACTCTGTGGTACAAATCAAAGCACAGTAAATGGGGAGGACTGGGAGATGTGCTTCAAGAAGGGGTGTGCACACTCCTAATCCAAACTAAAAAGCAGATGCTCACTCTGCATCAGTGCACTGCAATTCATACACTAGAGAAAATAAGGGGAAAACTACTTCACATTATAGAGCTTCTTTCACTATGGCTTCTCAAAGCCAAAATATATGTGGCTGAGTACAGTAGACTACAAGTTTAACAGATAGCAGCATCCTACTTTGAATGCATTTATAAGTGACAAAATAAGAAATAATATTTTTAAAGCTACCCATCTTGATGTAAGAATAGATAAAAATAAAACTAAGAGTTCTGTTATGTAATATGTATTGTTCTTGTCTTTATGAAAGAAGTTGTCAGTCTAATCCACTAGGGGAAGTCATAAAGATATTATGTGATGCGAGACACTGAATTTTACAACTAAATAAATATCTGGTAGAAAAACACTAAAGTATATTGCTCAGTAGGACTGACATTCTATTTGGAATATCAGCCTCTGTAACTATTTAAAACTGAGGTGTCTATAAACATTATATATATATATATAAGTTATAAACTATAAACAAATTCTACAGTTTGTGTTACGCCAGATGCAGAACCTTGTATCTGAAACAACTGAGTCTGCAAGCACTACCAGGTCCAGGTTTACATCCAGGCACCACTCACAGGTTTGCAGAATTCTTTGGATATGCCCCCTGACCAGTGTGTTTCCAGCATCACTTGCATAATGGGAATTTACTTTAAAACCAGTTTTGTAAAAATGTTAACATTCAGGGATTAACAAATGGTTAGTACACTAGTGGTATGTATAAGCATCAAATTGCCTTATTCCGTCTCCTGTTACTCCTTTCAGTGTTGATGCCCTCTGGAGAAGAAGAAACAATCTTCCTACTCTCTCTAGCTTTGGTGCCTTCACAGTTGGAAAGCATCAATTTAATCCTGGATTTAGAATGTGTTTCAAAGATAATGTTGTAGGCAAAATCCTATACTTTGATGAAAAGCATAAATAAAATGGAACACAACTTCATACATTACCCGTGTATTTTTGTTATTGATGTAGCAACCTGTTATGCTGAAAAACTTCTGGTTCACAATATGGGTCAGTCAGTGTGAACTGTGAGCCCAGGTTTTGAGATTTGACATTGACACAGAGTTTTATGTTAGCAAATTCCATTTCAGCACTAGGGTCAAAATATGCCCCTTAAAGTCTACAGTTCAAAGAGAGCTAGTAAGAATTAATCTGAAAGAAATTAAAGAGCCAAATCTTTATTTCTGCATTCCCTACTTGATTTCTGGAGACTTGGAATTTACTCAGAGAGTCCTAAGGTCTTCAAAGACAAAAATGACGAACGTAGTTAGACATGAAGTAGAACAGCTACCTAGAACTACATGAAGGACAGGAGAAGATTAGCTATTTCTATTTTAAAAAGTAGCATTTCACACTCACCAGTTATTTTTGTCCTTTTAGACAAAGATTCCTTTGGTCAACACATGTTTAGGTAAACATTTTTGTACAGAGAAAATGGAAATGCAAACCCAGTTAGAGTATTTATTTGTCCAACAGCCTTGATGCTACTGTCTGACAGACAGAAACCTCAAACTGTCCACTTGCAAAATGGTTAGAAATTAAAATACTATGTGTATTCAGTTAAGAAAAAGTCAACCCATGTCACTTGTAACCTGAGGCTATTTAAGATGAAGATAAGATCTGATATCAGAAATGTTAACTTTCTATGTTTTCTAATCGCAATGAATTACAGAACCATAAAATCATTAAAGTTGGNACATCCCCAGGTTCTTTTCCGCTGGGCAGCTTTCCAGCCACTGTTCCCCAAGCCTGTAGCATTGCATGGGGTTAGGATATTATGGCAAGGATAATCACAGTTCAAAACCAGGATACAGTGGGTACGTGCTTTGATCAGACTGTCAGGTCTTACACAGGTCTTGACAAAGGTTCTTTTAAAGAAGTTGGAGCAATCAGTTAGGGGAACACTTTCAACTCATGATTTACAGTATGTACAGATCTCATACCAACAGACACAAAAGCAGTTCAAATAAAAACAAGTGGCTATTTCACCCACAGAGAAGCTATACCAAGCTGTTCTCATATAAAATAGGTCATATACTTTGTAAGTAGAGAAAAAGACAGACAGAATTTGCATCTCTCTGTTTACAATAGCATATTTTGGTTTTCTGGTTCTATGCCCTGTAGGAACATGGTTTTGATTCTGCTATTAATCAATGCAGCCAACATATTCCTCTCTGTCAAACACTTCAGATATTGTGAAATATAAAAGGCAGTTTAAGATGAATGTCTCTCAATTATATTCCAATCCCTTTTGGCTTTAAAATCAATCATATTTGTTAACCACAGGGTGCAAGCATTACACTTGAAAAATTAAATTCCAAGATGATTGAAGATGCTGGCCAGTGGAAAGTTACATAACATTTCCAGAATGTTTTATTTCAGGATAACATTTGTATCCACACTGCTGAATTTTTATGCAGCTTTTTGAATCCCAATGGACATTCACTCATAGAATACAATCTGTAAAACTATGTGGCTTCTTGATACTCTTAAAACAGTTGCACATCAGTCCGTCTATCAGGATGCTATTAGTTTAACAATATGAATGGACTATTCAGTGCCATGTTAATTTTCTTTCTCATAAGGAAACACAAAAGTATATCCAGTCTCAATATTTCAAAGAGAAGCCTCCTAACAATGCCCAAAAAATGTATTTTATCCTAAAAGTACAGTTGTAGCAAGAGTCCAAAAGTTGACTCAGCTTTCCTGAGGGGACAACAACAGGAACAATGAAAGTTCTCTACAGATATACAATGCAAATTATGCAAAATTCCAACCCAGGAGCCACACTAAAAAGTATTGACTGGCACTGTGCCCACCAGGGACCACATGCCAACTGGAGCAGGATGCAGTCCAGCTATCTAAATTCCTATAATGAGCAACCATGTGCCAACAACTTGGAGTAAGGGCAAAATCATGCTCTATGACTTTCTTTTCTTGTATGAGCAGTAATTCCAAACAATACCTTTAATGCAAAAAAGAAGACAAAAGGTCTTGTGACTGCATTTCTTTTTACGCTATTTAAAAACAAGTTTAATTAGTAATCTTGACTAAATATAAATATATCATATATGTCATGAGCTGAGGTCAGTATTAGATGCATTTTGTTTCGCAGACTAAGCAAAAAGCCTTTTATATTGGCAACTACATTTGGAAATTCAAATTACCAGAAACTTGAAAAATTCATTTTATCATGGAAATGACAAGAACACATTAGCTGTTGCCAAACCTCCAGCAATCTGCCAATAAAATCTCTAACCTTCACACATGATTGGAGTCAGTATTTCAAAACTAGCCACAACAGTAAATTCCTCTTGTTCTGAATTTGAAGTTGACCAGAAACCCTGTGTCATAGTCCTGATGAGTCACCTAGAAAGACCTAGAATAAAGTTAAACAGCTTTCCTACCCAGCTGTTTTGAAAGGATGTGTTTACAATGAATCCAACCCCAATTCAGTTTCAAAGGCCTATACTACAAGCTAGCAATCATCTATCTCTTAGCAAACACCAAGAACAACATCATGCCAACAGTGCAGGAATTACTGAATTAAAATCAGGTGCATACTCAAAAAATAGTAATACACGTTTACTCAGGACTCTTTGCTCAGTGTAATACTTTAAATACAGTTGACATCGAATGAGAAGAGAACCTGTCTGGGGAGGAAACACACACAATCAAAGTTACTCTATGAATTATGATAAGTTCTAATACAGTAGAATGGCTTTTCATTTTGTATTCAGCTGACTGGTTCATAAAAAAACAGTTTTGAAAGACTCATCAGCCTGTATCTGGGAGATTAAGTAAATTAATGTGTAGTTGCTACATAGTTCCTAGTGGTCAGACGTACAGAATACATAAAGCTAAGATACAGGGGATACCATTCTTCTCATCTTTGATGGCACGTGACAATTCAGAGTCATGCACTATGAAAACTTTTAGAAACAAGCTTTAACCAATTCCTTTGAGAACTAAGATTTAGTTGTTCAGGGATTTTTCAGGCAAAATAAAGAACACAGTTCAGAAATCACATATAAGTGCTACATATAAATGAAGTATATGAAAGTATAATAGAACTCAGTTTTGCACATTATGCTGAATCCTAGCAACATGCACAAAAAGACTACTTTGTGTACAATATGAGTAGCTCCTAAAGTTTAGGAGGAAAACAAGCAAAAACATTACTTACACATTTGTCATCTGATCCACTGGCTATAAACTGTCCACAAGGAGATACTGCAATTCCACATGGATAGCAGCGGCTACTGTGTCCTTCAAAACGACGTTCACACCTTCAGAGACATTTGTCTTATTAACACCAACTGAAAACTAGCTCTTTTACTGCCACTTTCAAGAAATCCTACTGAAGCCTCATCTGTTTTTCTTAGTCCACAAATTTACTAAGGCAAATCCACAAATTAAGTTTTAAATATCTCTGCAGTATGATTTTGATAAAACTGTAAGACATTAAAAAATATTAACAACTAAAAATAAAATAAACACACAAAACTACCCCAAAACAATGCCCAAAAACATGCCTTGGCCTTGTTTATTTTGCAAAGATGGAAACATCATTAGTATTTAGAAACGAGGAGCTGTGATGCCTACCATTAAACTACCTTTATTTAGTCATCTCAGAAGGGAAAGCCAAACTCCCCTACTTTAAGGGGAGGGTGCTGTGAAAGTCAGTCTGCTCTGTGAAGCTTTAGAAATCTCCCTCAAGTAATTTATATTAAATTAAGATCTAGTATGTAGAATCATAGCATAAATAATTATTGCTTTTCTTATACCCAAACCTGGATATTTAATCTGTGTTGCTCTATTTACATTCCTACTCCCTGCATTAATTTATTATATCTTGTAAATTCAAGAAAGGCAATATCCAAATGACATTTCAAGCTGATAAATCTAGCTATCTACCCTACAACTGTAGATCACTTCTTACCTACCTGTGTTAATGCAGTCTAAAGGTAGGAATGCATTTAAATTTACTGCAAGGAATTAATCTCCTATTTTTCATGTTAATATTGTAAGGTAGCATTGTGGAGTAAGTTTTTGATAGCTGAGAACACTTGGCCCATTTAAAAATAATAGTGTGTTTAATGAGAGAAGGTTAGTATCCATCTAAAAAATCCATGGTTCTAAAGAGCTGTGATAGCTTTGTAGTCACTACAAAACTAAGGAAAAAATCAGTATTTAGAGTTGCTTCAATGTTAAAAGACATCTTAATACAAGTTTCATAATATTTGAAAAGTCATGGCAGTCAGGTGAAGTCCCTGGTGACTGGAAGAAGGGAAACATTGTGCCCATTTTTAAAAAGGGAAGAAAGGAGGACCATGGGAACTACCAACCTGTCAGCCTCTCCTCTGTGCCTGGGAAGATCATGGAACAGATCCTCCTAGAAGCTATGCTAAAGCACATGGAGGACACGGAGGTGATTCGAGACAGCCAGCATGGCTTCACCAAGGGCAAGTCCTGCCTGACTAACCTAGTGGCTTTCTATGAAGGAGTGACTGCATCAGTGGACAAGGGAAAAGCAATGGATGTCATCTATCTGGACTTCTGTAGAGTCTCTGACGCGGTCCCACACAATGTCCTCCTCTCTAAATTGGAGAGATCAGATTTGATGGGTGGACTGTTCAGTGGATAAGGAATTGGTTGGATGATCTTATCCAGAGGGTAGTGGTCAACAGCTCGATGTCCGAATGGCGACCAGTGACAAGTGGTGTCCCTCAGCAGTCCGTCCTGGGACCAGTGCTGTTTAATATTTTCATCAGTGACATAGACAGCGAGATCGAGTGCACCCTCAGCAAGTTGGCAGATGACACCAAGCTGAGTGGTGCAGTTGACACACCAGAAGGACGGGATGTCATCCAAAGAGACCCGGACAAGCTGGANAAGGGCCCCCTGCTCACGGAGGGGGGGGGGGGGTTAGGTAACCTCTAAAGGTCCCTTCCAACGCAAAGCATTCTATGACTCTATGATTCAACCCCATTCAGAATTATCATTTATATGTGTACACCTCATTTCAGAGCTTTATTTTTATACCCATGAGGTATCATTGCAAAGCAGACATAATAATCTGTATTCTTCTTTTGCCTTTATTATTAATAATATTATGAAGAATTTATAATGAAGAATATTATGAAACTGCCCTTCTCCTTACAAAACAAATTCATATACTTCACCATAATACAGCTGTCACACATTCATTTTTTTATGTATGCTAGATCCAGGAACAAACTTGAAAGAGTAACATGTCCTGCCAACACCTGTGATATACACTTTTTCCTGGCCAGTGAAATCACAGACGCTGTGTTAATTCAATTGACTGAACCCGTGTGCAGAAGTCTCTAAATTTTTCTACTATGTTGTTCTGTTTTGTACACGCATGTATGTGTAAGAATGCATTGAATGCCAACTTGATTTTGTTCACCCAGGTGAAACAGGCATACTTAAAGAGAAACATTACTTTGTGACTGATCCAATGGCTATCATTTAGTAAAGCATAAAAAAAAAAAAAAAAACACTTTTGAATTGCTCAGTCACTAGGTTTCCATAATTAGTTGTTCCATTACTTTGCCATGGATCAAGGTGAGGCTGACCAGTCTGTAGTTTCCTGGGATCTCCTTCTTGTCCTTTTTGAAGACAGGATTGACATTTACTTTCCTTCAGTCTTCAGACACCTCTCCTGATCCCCATGATCTTTAAAAGATAAGACGGTGGTCTTGCAATGACATCAGCCATCAGTGAGCTGAAGGCAGGCTTTAAAGAAGACAGATCTAGGCCCTTTTCAGTGGTGCCCAGTGACAGGACAAGAGGCAATGGGTAAAAATTGAAATATAGGAGGCTCTGTATGAACATCAGGAAACACTTTTTTACTGTGAGGATGACCGAACACTGGCACAGGTTGCCCAGAGAGGTTGTAGAATCTCCCTCCTTGGAGACAGTCAAAAGCGACCTGTACATGATCCTGGAGAACTAGTTGTAGGTGACCCTGCTTGAGCAGGGGAGCTGGACAAGATGATCTCCAAAGGTGCCTTCCAACCACAATCATTATGTGAGTCTGTGATTAAGCAGCATAGGCATTATTGTAACTTTGGGCAAGTCTTTCCTTCAAATATCTTAGACAAACAGAAATAAAAATGAAGCTTGATGTGTTTCATCTGTCTGCTGTTCCCCTTCATGGTCAGATGTGGCATTGCAAGATTTTGCCCTCAGTTAGGCTCCTACCAAACATCATTCATTGCGTAGAGTAAATCTCTCCCACAACTCAGCCTCAATCATGTTTTTTCTTGTCCTGACAGAGTCCCAGATGCATTGTTTGTGACTTTCAGAGTCCCCCCAAAAATACAGTCCTACTCATTGCCTTTTCTCTTTGTCATTTATGGACAATGTTCATAGAAATGTTCAAAGAAAAAGTTTCCTTTCAATCTTATACTTGTAAGGTACAATGACATCCGGTGAAAGAAATTTCCTCATGAGAAAAATAAACAAAATTCATATATCCTCTATCCCTCCTGAATATGCCTTCAGGATCACCATTCTTCCTTAAGTAGAGCACTGGCCATCAGGACTAGCTCTCAGTGTTTAGGATCTTGTTCTCAGGGCCTGTAAAAGCTAACTTCTTCAATGAGGTGCTGCTTCTTCACAGAAGAGTCTCCTAATAAATCACTGCAAACAACTTCCTTTCAAAAGAATTGGACTCCTCTGCATCTGTGACCAATAACTCAATTACTCCACCTATAAATGGATTCATAAGAACTAACAGGATTCCAAGGCTTTCACTGATCTATTTTCTGCAGTAACACAGCAATATAAAGCAATGTGTGAGTCATAGGACAGTGCCACTTTTCCTTGTGCAAGTGCAGCCATAGTAATAACTAACATCCTGGATTCTATTTTCTTACTTGTTTTCCTGTTCAACTTTTCCATTATAATCAGGCTGCATATTCTATTACAAGTGTAGCTACTTCCCCACCCCCTTAAAATCCTGCTCTAAAAAGACATTTACAAAAAAAGATTCTAATTAAACTTTCCACTGAACCAGTAGAAACTTTGTTATGCAATCTATTAACTCCAGATATCTCCAGGTATCACTACAATGGAAAAAAGTGGATTACAAAAATCTTAGAATTAATAGATAGATATTATGTGTATAATTTTAGTTTATTCTAGGAGTTCTTTTATTTCAGGCTTTTTTTTTTTTTCATCTCTTTTTTTTTTTTTTTTTTTTTTTTAAGTAGCAACAGGTGGTGATCAAACTTATTTTGGATATTGCAAGCTTTACGTGGCCAGCTGGCATGCTGTCCAGCCTCCTAAGAATGCTTTTCTGGTCAAAGCTTTTCAGGGGTTACCATGACAAACATCTGGTAATTGCATGGGACAGCAAACAGCCAAGTTTTCCCTATGTTCTCCATTGCAGAGCTTTTAGTCTACATTCCAAAATGTGTATCTTTTTATGTTGCAAACAACTTGCAGAATATTAGAAAAAATCTAACATGTTTTCTCTCTTTGTAAGAGAAAGATACCAGAATGGTGCATGTCTTTATAAATCAGGTAATACTCTCACAAATACATCTATTTCTTTCTACTTGCTACATTAGAAAAATATCTTGACTGCAACCCAAAGTTTTCTTTTTTAACCACTTTTTTCTTGTATTCTATTACATTGTCCCAGTGCTCTGGTATTTGTTCAGAGACTCTTCAGTGTAGGGGATAACAGTCGGAAGATCACGCGATGTAACGGAAAGAACAGGGGCCTCCCCCCTTTAACATGTATATTCCTACCCCTCATGACGTATAGCTTATGGGCGGTAACGAAAGACAGCTGAGTATATATTGCTATGCAACCTATTAATAAACGCCATTTGTAGCATCCTCATATTGGTGTCCGTGCTCACTGGCCCGGAGGCGGGGTGTTGGGCCTCCGTGCTACCTCAGCCGAAGGTGGTCTGTTGCAAGAGACGCAACACTTCAGTACCAGAAGATCCATTGAGGCTCTACAAAATCTGAGTATAACTTAACAGTAGTAATAGCTACCATAGATGTTCTGTACACATGGGTTTCACTTTCAACACACACCAAACCCTCCACACAGGAGCTCAGCATGTTTTCACCAACAGCAACCAGCAGGTACCACATGTTCCCCATCCTGTATACTTTCATGCACACCCAGTCCCAAATCTGGAGGAATTCCAGCCACTGCTTTATCCCTTTTTCCCTCCAAATCCAGACAACAAGACTCAAAGCTCCAGGAAAAAAAGTTGGCAAATCATGGGAACCTCACGTTCAAAAGAGACCAAGAAGTAATCAAATTCTGAGTATGCGTATACATGTATCTTGCTCAGGATGATGTCAAGCAGTTAGTTCACAGTGGAGATGCAAACTGAAAAGTATCTGAAAATTGAAGGGCCATTCATTCAAACTGCATGTCTGACCCTAAGGCTCTCAAAGTGTAATTGTTAGAAAATGTATGAGATGAGTTCCATGTGGCTGCAGGAATTCTACTAAAATATGTTGCCAGGGGAGCTTATGATCTAGTTGCACAGGATCATAATACTAGTTGGAGATTTTACATTAACGTCTAAAACTATCTTTATACAATTGGCAAATCTTTTCAGAGGCTGAAAGAGGGTGAAACTGATTTTCCCTGGGATTGTGCATCAAAGCATTATCAAGCATCTGAGTATTCTGCAGAAGAAATTCAGTTATGTCCAAGTACTCCAGTATTCCTCAAATATCTTCACTGTGGTCCAATAAGCACCCACTGCCTTTTTTCCAGAAAGAGATGAGGAATGGCTATTTCAGCAGCAAACAGCATTAGAGCAGTTGAACTTCTATTCCTCAACTGTTCAGAGTGTGAGTCAGAGGCAGGCTGTTCCTGCCACCAAATGTGTTAATGTGGTGGTGGTTGGGAGCTCTTCCCAACACCTTGCCCCTGCCAATCTCATTACCTGCAACAGTAACCTTGCAGCTGTCACATCTACCGCCCCACACCTACCATAGTAGCAGCCCAGACCTCTAAATTGGGCGGTAATAACCCCTGCTTTCCCCACCTCTGGGTAGATAACAAGCATATCTGACAGCAGAGCACAACTGTCCCATTCCTTCCTTCTAAATTAATTCCCAACTTCAGCTGTTATTTTCCATCCTGCTCTCTTATTCAACATTACATCAGTTCTCCCAGCAAGCTTCCCATCTCTATATTTCTGTGGCAAGTACAGAAGAGCAAATAGTAATTTCACAGAATCACAGAGTCACATCATGGCTGAGGTTGGAAGGCAGCTCTGGAGGTCATCTTATCCAACCTCCTTGCTCACATAGAACCAGTGTGGCTTCGCCAACGCTAAACAAATGAGAAGCATTACCTCCCTCAACCTACAGGCAACACTCCTCCTGATGCAGCCCAGGACATCATTAATCTTCTTTGCTGCAAGGGCACATTCCTGGCTCATGTTCAACTTGGTGTCCACCAGGACCCCTAGGTCCTTTTCTGCAAAGTTGCTTTCCAGCCACAACCCCCGCCCCCGCCAGCAGATATTGGTGCCTGGGGGGTTGCACTCGGTGCCAAGGAGACTTTGCACTTCCCCTTGTTAGACTTCATGAGGTTGCTGTCAGCCCATATCTCCAGACTGTTGAGGTCCTTCTGGATGGCAGCACAACCCTCCAGTGTATCAGACACTCCTCCCAGTTTTGTGCCACCAGCAAACTTGCTACACTCTGCCCCATCATCCAGATACCCATCATCCAGATAGTTAATGAAGATGTTGAACAGTATTGGAACCAGTACTGATCCTTGGGGTACACTGCTAGTTACTGGCCTCCAACTAGACTTCATGCCACTGATCACCACCATCTCAGGTTCCCATTCAGACAGTTTTCAAGCCTCCTCATTGTGTGCTCATCCAGCCCATACTTCATCAGCTTCTCTATGAGGATGTTGTAGGAGACAGTGTTGAAAGCCTTACTGAAGTCAAAGTAGACAATATCCACTGCTCTCCCCTCATCTACCAAGCCAGTCATTCTATCATAGATGTTCATCAAATTGGTCAAGCATGACTTCCCCTTGGTGAATCCATGCTGACTACTCCCAGTTGATTCCTTGTCATTTATGTGCCTGGAAATAGCTTACAGGATTAACTGCAATTAACTGCTCCATCACCTTCCCGGGGACTGAGATGAGGCTGACCAGCCCATAGTTCACTGGGTCCTCCTTCTTACCCTTTCTGAAGGGCCTTTTCCTCATAAATTTATAGAAACTATGTCTTCTTGGTCAGCTAGAGACAGGAACAATTACTGAATAGATATCGTATGGTGACATATAATAAACACACAAGCTGCAGCTACAAAGTCAACTTGTGCCTTGTTTCATCTTGTTTCTGCCAAACACTAAGTGTCTTAGACTAAGAAGTCTGTCGTTGATGCAGGTGTTCTTCCTTCAAAGGGAAGGCAATGGTTGATAAGAGCAGAGACAGAGTATTTTTTCATGTCTTAGAACATGAAAAGACATGAGAAGCTTTTCACTCACACAAAGATGTTTCTGTGGGGTAACCTCTGCAAAATCAGCAAGTCTTTATTCAGTTATTCATCTAGCTTGAATGATCAGCATATTCATATGCTGATTGTGCTCACGATCTCACAAATTCATCAGTGCATGGCTTCCCCCCACAGAGGTATTGACTTTGCATTATCTTCATCTGTTTATATAATACATTACAGAGTGTATATACTACCTGTGTTACTATCCCTTTCAGAAGTGGAAGGAATTACTTTCAAGTTAGGAGTATTGTTTAGAACATTATTCAGCCTTTGGGTTCCAAATAACTACATGGATCACATGTTTGATAATTAGCAGGACCAACTTATCAGCACTTTTTTTTCGGAGCAGAAACAAAAATAAAAACATCATAAGGCATTCCTTATTATGTATTTTGCAGACCTATGCATCTTATGTGAGAAATAAATGTAATTGTGAATATGCATGTCAGAGTGCAGCAAGAGCAGGGCTGCTACAAAAGGGAAAATGAGAAGGCAACGGTGATCATGGCACTGTGTCCTCACCAATCAGGGTACCATCCCACCATATCAGAATAGGGTGGGCAGAGTAATATGCTGGTAACAAAGTCCATTGACAGTCCTAGAAAAAGTAAGGTGATGAACCAGGTCCATCCTGGGAGTCCAGTCAGGAGCAGCAGGAGATGGAGCCAGATACAGGGCTGGAGGCAAGACTGTAATGTGGGTCCACTGGAGACAGAACTCAAGGCAAACTACCTACAAGGTAGGTCAAGGTCCATGCAGAAAACAAGGCCAGAGGCAGGACTTGAGACAGGTACACTGACAACGTAGTTCAGGCAAGGACTAAATGTCCAGGCATGAGTTTAAATGGTGTGCCTGAAGCAAGGAACAAAGAGTGCATGAGTGGGTCCAAGGCTGGTCAGGGCAATTACGGCCCAGTGGTGCACTCAGGACCCTCACAGTGCAGTCTGTAATTTGAGTAAAGATGCATTTGAAAATCTGAGACCAAGCCAGGCCATACAATTAGTTTCACAAAGAAGTATGAAGCTTTACTGCACCATGACTTTAGCCACATTTTATTGATGAGCAAGGAAGGTCCACATCAGTGCCTAAAAACCTTTGCAGGAGATCTGAAATTCAGCTTGGGGAAGAAAAGCTTACACTACTTCACCTTCTAGAAAATCTCTTAGGAAAGTGACTCTTTGGAATGAATCATGCAAGGGAAACAGCAAACTGCTGCAGAAATTTGGACAGCTGATTTTTCTCAATATCATCCGGTCACGAAGATGAGGTTATTCATGTAACTTTGACAGTGAATGTGAGTTGGTGCTACAACTAAGTGTTTAATCAATATTCTAAATGCATTTAACAAAGTGAAGAGGGCAACACTTTGAATTGATAGTTTCCTCCTAACATAATGAATGAAAGAAACTTCCTTTCTTCTGGATGTTTTAATGCATAGAATTATCTAATCTACAAGTGGGAGGAAATGAGAAATTGAAGGGATCCAGACTGGTAAAACAGAATTAAAAACTGTCATGTAAAACTTAAGTGACACAAGAACATATTGAAGCAGCTGGTATTCAGTGTTGTCTGCCATTTTCAGTTGTTATGGGTTTACTGTGTAAGGGAATGGAATTTTCCTTAATTCCTAAGTTTCTACACTCTTTCTATGCATTGGTTTTACAGCACTGGGATGCCAAAATATATCTGTCTCTCACTGCCATATATGTTCATGAACATAGTCACTAAAACAGGGAGGACTGGCAGATAAGGAGGCTTAATGCATTGGAATTTTCTAATATATCTAGCCTGGACGATCTATAGGACTCACCAACTTGTGCCATTCCAGTCCAGACTTTCCTGAAAGATTAAAATTAAGTGGTGGAGACAATAGGTACAGATCCCTATGAATCATTGGTAGATTAATGACTTCAGAAGGAGCTGTGATGTCTCTAAAATGTATTCAACAGAGACAGCAGAAGGAGGTAGAATGGTAAAGTTTCTTGTGTCTTATTGTTGTGGTTTAACCCCAACGAATTCTGAATTAAGCTGAAACCAGGACACTTATGGACAATTAAGAATCTACAATATTTAATCATAAAGATCATTTAAACTCCTTCAAAAAATGTAAGCATGCATCAACCTTTTGTACCTCCTGATAATTAAAAGTTTGTCTGACTCTTTCTTGGTAATCCTGAAGCTGGTAACTGTAATGTTCTTATTCAGATTCCCGTTGCACCTCAGTCTAACTTCTGTGTTTTCTGCTTCCACCTTGGACCCAAGAGGAAATATTTTTATTTGTTCTCCAAGTAGCCATTCTTTTAGACATGATAGACTTAAATTGTTCTTTCACAATGTCTTGGAATTTGGTCAAAGGTCATTATCTTACCCTAATGCATGTATTCATGAAGGCTTATAGTTCATTATCCTAAAGTGGAAGAAAAGTATCTAGAGTTGGTTCTTCTTCCAAAACAGTCTGTTCTCCTTGGTTCTTTATTCATAAGTCGGCTTTGTAGATTCTCTGGAGCTTTTCTTAGTTACAGTTATAAATGAGGAGAATGCAGAAGTACAAAAATATTCAAAATCTTCAGATGAAGCTTTACAAATCCATGCATTTCAAAGCAAATGAAGCAAGAGTCTGAGTAAATCCAAGAGTCACTAGCAGTGTCCAAGATTCCCTCATTTTTTGGCAAGATGACCTGGCTGTGTGAGGTTGGCTGAAAACATCAGAAAGTTAAAATGCCTTTTCTTGTACCACCTTCAGAGGAACCCATAAGACTTTCTGGCACTCTCTGAAGCAATCTTGGAATGTCTCTAGATCATCAATAGTGAAAGAGACAGACAGATTCACAGCTTTATCCAGTAAGGATGATGAAAACGGAAGTTCCAAAATTCTCTCATCAACTTCAAGTACAAAAGAAAAGATAAGTTAAATGAATTTTCACTGGAAAAAAGTGTAGTTTGATAATACAGACTGAATGGAAAAATTCTTCTGGAACTCAGAGGAAAAAAAATCAATATATTCAAAACCTATAAAGCTGCAGGCCAGGATAACATGTCTGATGATTTACTCTAAGCAAGGATCAAAAAAGAACCTGAGCATTCTGCTATGATTCCTCAGTCAATTATGAGAAAAGGAATGCATGTCAAAAGAATAAAAAAAGGAACCATCATCAGAGAAATTGAATAAAAGAAACAACTAAGAGTCCCATGGAAATTGTGCAGAATTACTCTGAAAACTATTTCCCATGCTTTCAAGTGCAGCTTTCAAGAGCACCATGCTGGAGGGGTTTTTTCCTATTTAATCAGAAATTTGCACCTCACAGAATTATTAAATAAAGTAAAAATGAATAGAACTCATTAAGGACAACAAGCAGATTAAACAAAAGTAAAACAGTTTTCACTGTATATGTCTAGGGCAGATATTTAGAACAAAATAAACAAACAGTAAAGTTGAGATCTTGCAGTTGGTGTTACTACCCACAATGCTGCAAACAGTATAAATGAGAAGGTGGACTTACCTTTGATATATTTCAAGAACACTGGACAAAGATTTCACTAAACAAACCCTATTCTGGCAAACCCAAAGCAGAAATAAAGAGAGGTCATCCCAGAGAGACCATTACCACACAGTAATGGCTGACGCACCAACTTTACAAATCAACAGCTTTAAGAGATTAAAGATACTGGCCCACCATAAGATTGTTTAGGAACTAGTCTCTTCTGTAAGTACCCAACAGTGCAAGGGATGGACTGGATTTGATTGGACAAGACCAAAAAAAAAAAAAAGCAAAAGTTTTCAGTCTGTGTAACTGTATAGTAGACCTAACACTTCAGTGGAAACTTTTTTCCAAGTTCAGATCGAGATTCCCAAACTCAGCCATTTCAAATTTATTTCTTTGAAAAACACCTGGTGAACACATTAGGAAAAAGTGAACAGTTTTCTTCCTTATGAGAACTCAAGAATAGATTTTAAAATACTGAAGACACAACCACTGGTCTAAGCAATGAGAAAAAATATTGGTTTTAAAAATTGGAATTTTTTTCCCTGAAAGTCACTAGCAAGTAAAAAATAATAATTTATTTCCTCTGTTTCTTCTCCACAACTGTTACTACCATTGATCACTGTGTAATGTGTAACAAACACACACATATACATAATACCTAATAAGCACCCTTAAAATACGTGTCATTAAGAACTTGAATTACTTACTTGAAGTTTGGTTAATGGAACTCAGTGGACACTAGAATACAACAACTTTGCCAAATTAAATATAGAGCAAGAACATAACATAAATTATTCCCCTCTTCCCAGGACACATTCATTTAATTGATTGCCCAGATTTTACACTTTAACTATTTTACCATTCACCTGCTGTACTTATATTAGTATTTAGAAACAAAGAGACAGATAAGTGATCTGTGAAAAGCTTTCTACTTTTTCATTACTCTTCAGCAACACAGTTTGAGCAGCTTATTAGAAAAACATAAGAAGGTAACAGATTCCAACCCCAGCATTCATTAGTTTCATTACTTTCTAACATTCAGTGCAGGTAATACAGCAATTCTTTTGGCAAGAACGTATATGCCCCCTATAGGTTTAATGTATTCTTACCACAGAAAGATGGAAATAAATTAAAGGATCATTAAGCATCTCTTAAATAGAAAATTCAATACTAGAAAAAGTATATTACATCTTTCAATAAATATATGTTTACATACACACAAAGCAAATATGAAATTTTTCTTTAAAACTTAAACATCCTCCCTGTCCAAAACCCTTTTCTTTTAAACAATTCTTTCAGCCTGCACAACAGAGATTGCCCCAAGTATTTCCTTTCCTGAGCAATGTTCCCTCCCCACCACTCTATCCCTTTGTCCCACAGCTTTCCCAAGTGCAACACTGAAAGCTTTTTAGAAAAAGTGTAGCATTTTATTCTGTTTATGATAATGTATTATGCAAATTTATAGCATGACATACATGATTTGTAATAATGTTGCTACAATTACACTTGTATTTTAAAAGTTGGATCATAAATTTCATCTCCTTTAGGAGTAATGACATGCTTTTCTGGAAATAGCATTGGCATTCAGTTCAATATACTATTTTATATAGAGAGTTATTTCTACAAAGGTAAGAAAGACATGGGTGACAGATCTTGACCATTTAATGGTTTCCACATAACTAACTACAATTGAGGAACGAGATTTTGTTTGGATTCTTAAAATTAGTAAATTGCAATTAACCTTTAATTGTCTTTTTTAAAGGCCTGACTGTAGATCTGATTCCACATCCAAATTTCTACTGGTATATCTGTCCTGGTTTCAGCT
>VZTL01018226.1:8477-20024 GCA_013400535.1 Scopus umbretta
TTTTTTCCTTTTTTGAGGGGGAAAAATACCCTTTGTTGCTCTGAGGAACATTTTAAAACCACTAAGGGCACCCTAAAATAGCTTCCCAAGCAAAACACTGCTTTTTCTTGCCCGTTAAAAACATTCTGAGCTAGTAAACCCTCTAAAAAACTGGATGCATTTACACCCAGCCAGTCTGAAACCACACACAGAGTAACATGGAAAACTTCGCTCACAAGTTAACCCTGCTCAATTAAAGCATCCCCCTTTTAGCCATCAACTGTCTTTAAAGATGTGGCAACACTGGCCCTGATTCAGGATGCCTGTGTAACTATTATGGGTGTATTGTAAAGCCAGGGTCTGCTGACCACAGGGCTAAGTTGTCTTCCCAGCAGACGACTTCTGAAAGGGATAATTTTGCCTTTTAACTCTTTGAGACCTCAACAAGAGGAAGTATTCTTTTTTCTATGTTGTTTTTTTTTTTCCTACTCCTTCTCTCCATTCTTCTAAGCTGTTGCCTTACTTTTCTGTCTATATGTAACTCCATAACCTCAGGATTTCTGCTGGGAGATAAGGAGGAAGGGAGAAACCACTTTAAAGTCATTTTACCTTTCCAAACAGGAGCAGTCCTTCGGACAGATAGAAAAATCTCACATCTGACTCTGCTGACCTATCCCACTTACATCTCCTGTGCTCAAACCCTTTCTTGTCCCACCTTTCCTATCTCCTGCCTCTCATTTCTACACAACCCTTGTGCAACGTAGACCAGAAATGGGCTGTAGGCAAAATGGACCAGGATGGGTCCTTCCAGCAGGCAGTTCTCTTAACTGTAACTAACTGTTCAACTGAATATTCAATTTTGTCACTGGCAGCCTGCTAATGCTCAGCATGGAAAGATGGTTGGGGTAGCCACTTTCCTAAGGGAGGCTATAATATCCTGAATAGATTTAGGATAGAAAGATTTACTGCAGTTTGGTCCTGAGGAGCATCTGGTGTTATCATTAGTATAGATCCACCTTGATGAGCTTTACAGAGTTCTGTTTCCAGCCCAAAAGTACTTACAGCTTAAATATCTGATTCCAAACATTTCTTTATGCTATTCATGTTTCTTCATGAGCAGTTTGAGGCAAGGGATCAGTACAAGAACACAGGATAAACTAAAGGTCTAAGAACTGTTTATGTGGTTTAATTTGGAGGCTGGGTGGGGGGTGTCTGCCCTTCCTGTTTCTTTTAGATGGATTAATTTTTTATTCTATTTTCACTTAAAGCATCTGTATTTGTGAAAGTTTTCTAAGGAAAATAATATATTAATATGTCTGGGTTTGAAAAACAGCTTTAGTGCGTTAGACTATGCCATGAAAATTACCCCACTGAAGTGGGGTAAACATATATATGGGGTAAACCCCATATACTCTTCAGGTTTACTTTGTTTCCAGCCATATAAGAAACTACAGCCATGCTCTGCTAAGACTTCACATACAAAATCCATGCAGTCTTATACTAAGAGGCATAGATATAAACTAGATGCTTTCAATATCTTGAAACGGTCCATTTAAGCTTGAAGAAAATTTTGAGTGCAACTCTGAATGATAGGATCATTTCTGCAATAAGCCGTAGAGTAGTCAATATATTTCTAGTTTATAGTGTAACATTACCAATTACATACATTTGTGCTTTCAGCCAATATTGGTATAAAGAAAATATTTACTTGTATTACAGGTTTAAAGCTCCCATCTCATCTAAATTCCCTCTTCCCTAAACCTACCACCGATTTACCAAGCACGTGTTAGACCTCCAGGAAAAGTTGTACATACTTGAGTAATTGTACAATTAGAAATAAATTATTTCCAGGAGTGACTTATGTTTTACTTAGGATAAGCATAAAATGTATACCTTGTTTTTTTCCAGAGGGCTGAGGAAGTTTTGCTATAATGCACCTTAATGTTTTTAAAGTTCAGCCTTATTCTGTTTCTGGAAACAGGATTATCCTTTCCTGAGGGAAGGGAGGGAAAGACAAAGCATAAGGGAAAAATGCGTAGGATACTTTGCAGTTCCTTGCAGGGCATCTCTATCTTGACTAATTAAGACATATCTTAATCTCAATGACTGAATAGCAGCTCCACAATGGAGAACAGGAGGAAGGCAGCTAATCTTTCCCATGACTCACGCTCACACAGGCTCATATGAACTCCTGCACGCGGTGGCACTGAAGACAGAGGGGATGCTGCCTCTGCTCAGGCTTCAGCCCTTCTCCTGCAGAGCTGAAGAATCAGGTGCTCCCGCAGCTGCTGACCGGAGCTGCCTCACCCGTGGCTGGGGCAGAGGATGAGGCACGTGGGGCTGGTGACCCCGCTCTGGATGGCAAAGCCACCCACTGGAACTGAGTCTGCCTGCTCCAGCCCAGCAGGCAGAGGAGGGTGTCCCATGGTGGGATACCCGAGTCCTACATACAGTCATGCACTGAACAGCTGCACATTCCTCCCTTCTTTATAGGAAGCTAAAGCCAGTGTTCGAATGAGTGCTTCCCTGAATTGCATTCATCTCTTTTTAAACTGGGGTTTTTTCATTGCAATTTAGTCATCCTTGTGAGGGCAAAGACTTGCAGGCAATGACTTCTTTATATCCTGTGAACTTTGGATGGGATTCAGCTCACTTAGCTCTAAAAGGCAAAAGTTAGCATCCTGTCTGAGCTCAGTCATTTTGGTTGTCTCTGTCTGTAATTTACAGAGAGATGTGACACTTCCAGAGGGTGACTGACCTCACCTATTGTAGGAATTTCTCTTAAAAGGTGATTATACATTGTCACTTTCTTCCTTGTGTCCCGCCCTGAGAGAGGATCTGGATGAGTATACGTTAGGAGCTTGACTTCTAGACGGTTAAAGGTAAATGAGGTGAGCACTATCCTTTGCATTTTATCATGCCACATATTTCTGGCAGCCCAACTACAAAGAGCTGCTGCCTCCCACTGTTTGGGGTTGCTTTTTCATTTCTTTCTGTTCTGGGATTTGCTACTCGTTTGCTGTCCTCTTTTTCTGAGCCCAAAGAGTCTTACTTCTCTGTAGGTCTTACTAAGGCATGCAGGGTTGCACTGCCTAAAACTACAGCTGGCATTAGAAGGCTGTGATAGCTGACAGGTAACCAACAGCAAACATGACCACTCCAGTGAACCCAGCAGTGAAGGACTAGGTGTAACAGGTCTTCCCATTAGCCCACAAGAGCATGTTTAAAAAAGCATGAGTAACACCTGAATTTATTGTAACACCTGAATTTATTGTACCATCTATTGTCAGAGCTCATGATGCCTTTAATCCCCTATTTGGTTACATACAATCTAGCCGTTATATTAGTATGTGTGAAAACCTTCTATTGAAGCAATTGGGGGGGCACAACTGTGTGTATGGGAAAACAGTGGTTTAAATTCATCATCATATAATTTGTTTCCCACGCAAAGAATCCAAAAACCTAATTCACAGTTCATTTAAACACACTTTTCTATGTTGTATGGATGGATTACAAAAGATGAGACAAAGATCTCACTTGCAGAACATAATGTGCTTTTCAGATCATGATCTCTTTCATTAAATTGTTTTCAGTCTCTCTGTCTTCATATCTTTTACAGCGTATTTTTGTTTGGATTTAACTTTCAACTTCAGTGTTTTCAATTGTGCTTTAAAATCGTTAAATATTTGTATTCCTTTAATTTGTTAGAGATTCTTCTATATCTGTTCCAGGAACTGGTATTGAGACATTTGTTTTTGCATTTGGCTTGCCAAGTAAAGCAATGAAATTGTATTTTAAAAAAAACATGTATTCAGAGTTTTGTTCTGTGAATATGGATAAAAAAAATGTGAAATTCAAAAGTATGTTATAGAAGTGTTTCACAGGTTTTCCTATTAAAACACTATTTAGCTAACTGCATATTTAAGCAACCATACTGGAAGCATATTTATGTATGTATTCACGCTTAGAGATCTAATCTTCAAAGTAGCCTTACAGGCCCTGAGGGGTAATTGAATATTTTCTTTAAGCTCATTTTGAAATCCTAACTTAAATTTATAGAGCTTGATGCCTGCATCATTTCATTTTTCTGCTGACACCATTCTCTAGTGTCAGAAAGGTTTAAAATGGAGGCAGCACTGTGGTTATTTTGACCCATAAATTTACTCTTCTGTCATGAAGGTGCACATTCAGCACTTAGACACATCCCATTTTGTCTCAAGCCTTAGGCTGTGAACTTTTGAATCAAGGACCCTCTTTTTGTCCTGTGTGTACTTGAGAGTTCATGGTGAAAACTCCTCAAGGCTAATATAAAGTAACAATCATAAAAAGGACAAAGGCATGAAGATACATTAAAAGCTGGTAACAGTATTCCCCACATATTGCCGGTGTGCTCTGTTTGCTCTACCATCTTACACCATCCTCCTTATTGCTTTCTACTGCAGCCTGCCTGCTTATGGGGGACAAAGACTGTGTATTTTATTGCTGAAAGAATGTATTTTAGAGTCAAGGGTCTCTCTGCACCATGTTTGTATAGCTACTTCTGTTTAAAGAAAAACATCATTGATCCAAGTGCCCTCAGAAGAGCTCGTCTATTGCAGCACATTGGGGAATGTCTTAAAAACCACCTCCCCAAGTATCTGGTTCACTGGTGCAAGACAGTATTGCTGCCTGCTCTGCCACAGCCAGGGACCCCTGGAATTAATTTAATTTTTGCTTTTAATGCAAAATGTAAAGAAAAAAACAACAACAAACCAAACCAAAACAAAAAAAACACAACTGGTAATCAGGTAGAGCAGGACTGGAGATCATGGATGAGGGAGCTGAGTAAGACAGTGAAGGACATGTATTAAATTCTTGGCCCAATAAGCATGCCTATAAGATGCAGGGAGAGATATCCAAGCTTGCTTTGGAAGACACCAGAAGTAATATAACGGCTTAGCATGTCAAGGCAAGGCATGCTGTAGCATTTCTTGCAAAAAGCAAATTGAAATAACCCAAACCAACCATTACATTGATATAGCTAGTCTGTTTTCATGCACAACAAGGAACTGCGTCCTTACGACTGATCAGTCAGCTGTGGAGTTCCGTGCGCTAACTTGGGAATCCCAGCATGGCACTGTATTCGATTTGGTAGGTATAGTCAGTAAGGCTGTTATAGCACAGATATGTAGGAAACTTTTAACTTGGGAAAGCTGTCATTTATATTGAATTTTTAATCACACGGATCGATATATGTTCCTTCATTCCTTTGTAAGCTATCTCTAGTAAACAGTAGTGTATTTCTGTACTCATAGCTGCTGCAATGTGTAATTCAATTAATTTAAATTCTACCATGTGATTTCAGAAAAATTACTTAGCTTGGTATTGGTGGCAAGAGCAGTAAGACAGATTTTTGTAGGCAATATTGTCTGCTGAGAGTTATCCTATTTTCAAACGATAGCCAGTGCTGCATATTTATGCAGGTGGTAGTAAGGTATGTACACAAAAACATCACACTAAGAGTAAATACTTCAGAATCTGTTATGCTTTTTGCTCGGTGTTAGTAAGAAACTTGCCACTACGTGTCTATATAGTGATATTTTTATTTCACTGGAAGATGCAACATAAACACAGATATTGAAGCAGAAATTCAGTAGCGAGTATTAAGACTTTTCTTCAGACTTTTTAAAACTTTTTTTTGGAACTTCTAGGAGCAAAATTCATTGGAACTTTCCCCATCCCGGATACCTATAACCCAGATGATGACAAAATCTACTTCTTTTTCCGAGAAATATCACAAGATAGTGGCACATCTGACAAGACAATCCTTTCCCGAGTTGGGAGAGTTTGTAAGGTGAGGACTCTTTCTTTTACTTAAAGAAAATAAAAATATGGTTTGTTTCTGTGAGAAATCTGGTTTCCCCTTCAGATCAGAAGGAAGTAATAGTTACCCAATGATCCATCGTAGTCATTTTTCTGAACATAGATTACGAATGCCGTCTGAAAGTTACTCGTCTGAAAAATAGACTTGATATCAACTGTGTACCTCTCTTTAAAAAGCTAATGTGCTTATAAATTACAATCCTATGTCTAAACGATAATGTATTGACCTTCAGATATGCAACAGTGACCTGCTTTGTTTCATAAGCTTCCAGTGAGCATTGACTTGTCAAAGTGTACACAATGGCAAGGTATTTGGGTTTTTGTGGAAAATGCCCAGTGAACAGAGGGATATACAAACCCATCCCTTCAACCTAGCTCAGTACATCATTCCTGAGCATTAGTGAGAGCTGGGTCAGTCATTTGTTTCTGCACATTCCTGATAATCAGTTGAGGGGAGGGGAGGCTAAAAATGTATACAGTTTCTGAGCTACACCCACATCTGCCCAGAGGTTTCCTCCCCTGGGAAGAAGAGTAGTCCTTGATCTGTTCACTGGGAGGAACCAGGCCCCCCGTCTGCTGCAGTGTAAAAAGTTTCATTTGGTTGGCACCTGACCTCCTTTAAATGATGACTCCCTTCTCCTTCTCTTTCATTATGCTTGGTTTTGCCCCGTATGAAAGATTTCTGCCCGTATAGGATTCATAATGCAGACTCAGATTTTCATGAGCTGCACTCTTTTTGAAGAAGCATCTCTGTCAAGGGCAGAAGCCTCCTCAAATGGTAATGAGAAGATATCCAGTTCCTGCATATGAAGACGGCAGTCAGTGTAGAGTTTGCTGTTTACATCCTGATGGTTTTGCTAAGGTTTTCTTCCCACTACAGCAGAATGGTCTGTTGACGTCTGTGTCAGACATACTCTCTATTCACTCCTTTGTCCTGTAATACTGTAGGAACAGAAGCAGTCAGTGCAGCAGCAAAGTGCTACCATCCTGTCCTTAGCTCTTCAGTGAACCCAGGTACTTAGAAATCACCGGTAAAAGTCAGAAACATGGGACTTTAAAGTTGTCTTCATATGAGTAAATGTAAGCTTTGAACAAATGTTTATCTTGTGGTGAACTAGGTATCAGCGAGACCATCACAACAGTCACACAAGCAGATACATTTCTGTTATATTTTGTTCAGAAGCTTTAATTTACTTGCATTTTCTGAGCAATGTGACTCTGCTGGCAGTGAAAATTGCCCTCTTAAGAGGCTTGAAAATTAGTAAACAAACAAAAGAATTTGTGATTTGCAGTAAGATGTGTCTAGGAGAAGAACACACATTCAGCTAATGGACGCACATTGAAAAACAAAGAGTGGACACGTGTGAGTATGTAAATCTACAACTGCTCTGCAGTCCAGCAAACTCCTAATTCCAGTTGAGATTTCAGTGACCACAGCTATTTCACACTTCTGTCCTTGACCTAAAATGTTAAGAAAACAAAAAACTCATTCACAAATAAGTTCTCTAGGAGGTTTTTAGCCAGACAAAAGAATGGATAATCTTTAGTTGGGTATTTCACAGCACTGTGATTAATGGCAGAATGGAAAGGCAAACATATATGATTTGCTGCTAGACATGGCATTTGCTGATTATGAGAAAGCACTTAATGCATTAGGAGAAATCAGTAGACAACATTTTCAAGCCAAGGCACAGGAGAGATTATAGTAAACTAAGATATATTAGCTAGAGATCTCCAGCATCCTTTACCAAGAGAAAAAAGGAGATAAGATATCCTAATAAAAGCAAATGTATTGTAAGGAAATCCTAATGACCATGCATAATCATACCTCAAATGAGACTGAATTTGAAGAGTAATCACGTTAACAGGAAAAAATGTCTTGATTTTTATTTTTAATAGTCAAAGCAAAACAATGGAAACTGATAAGTAAGGTGATTATTATTAATGTTAATCTTGCACTGTCTTCTTATTTTACTGAGTACTTCCAATGGATGCAGAATTCTCTGAAAATTCAGACTCCTCTTTTTTGTACATTTGTCTTGATTACCTGCAAATAAAAAACCCATAACCTTACAAATTATTATAATGAAAATAGAATTATTATACATATTTAATATACATAAAAATGCAAATAGATGACTGTCTATGGACTAAGATCCTCTGGATCTGTGCTCTGATACAAAATATCTACTATGCTTAATTATCTCTGATAGGGGATCAATGTCTTTGGTTGCAACAGTTGATAACATAACAGTTTCTACTTACACTGTCTCATTAATGTGACCTGTACTGCATAAAGTGAAGCCTTTGCCACCTTTCCCTAGCAAGCAGAGAATAACAGTGGATGGGAGGAGCCCAGCAACGTTTGAATTTGCTTGGTGTGAACCCAGTTTTTTTCTGCTGGAACTCAATTGCTCTCTACCTCACTGTGCCTTAGGGCTCCTGTACATTAATGCCAGAGACACATGCTGAAATTAGAATAGGCTTTGTTTTTAATAAGGAGGTTAGTCAATGCAGCCTATTCTTTGGCTAATTTTCAATGGCTTAACAATACGGTCTCTCACTGATCCTCCCCCTTAGGGAAAATCTTCTCTGGAAAGCATTCCCTTTTCCCAGCTACTTTCAGACCCAGAAGATCACAATACTCTTGCTGGCAGCTCTTCGCCCAGAGTCAAACAGCTGTCACTTGTCCTGTTCATAAGACCGTACTTACCGTCTCGAAGCATACGTTGTAATAACGCAGTCACTGTAGCACTAAATAGCACTAATTTAGATTTACGTCATCTGCATCCTGCGTATCACTAGGGGATATCAGTATGAATTGGGAGGAAGTGCTTTCAACAGTCACTTTCAGAACCAGTTGTGTAATTTATCATGGCAAATGGCATTTCCTATTTTTGGTTTGAGGGAGGCAGAAAAAGTATCATTGGCCTAACTGTAATACCTGATATTTACTTAGTTCCTACTCACGTACAGTGTAATCTGTTGGGTTATTTGTTTTCTTTTCAAGTAAGGTCATAAGTAAAAAGAAACAAATACTATTAAAGATTAGCCAGCAATATTTGTTTTTTAAAACACATACAGATACACATATATTACATGACCATCATTACATGGTCAGCCAAAACCAGGACAAAACCTTCACGTAAGATCATGGAGAGATATATTTATATTTCCAGGGCATAAGCTATATGGGCATAAGCTTTTACAGCTATACTGTCTTCAGGCCCACACTGCTGAACCAGTCTGCATCAGCTAAAGACATGACACAGTCATTACACACTGAGCTAGGTTTTGAAAAAAAGATCGCAGCATCCATGCACTGTGCCCTCTGCAGACAAGGAATAAATCAGCTACATTTTTTTATACATATCCACCGCAAAATGATGACAGAATTGTAAATCTATTTAAGGACAACCTCACATATGCACAAATATAGCTCTGAAAAAAAAAAATCTAAGTTTCCCTCCTATTTTCCCCACTCAGATAAAGTGAGAAATGAAAATCCTAACTTCCAGGTGTCCACAAAAATGTTTTGGAGAGGGAGAAAGGTGGTTGTGTTTTTTGTTTGTTTGTTTTCTATATAGAAACACATTTTTTCATAGTTACAACCTCATTCTATTGGAATGGAGTGGAAATTAGCCAAAAGCAGTAGTTTCCTTGCTGCAGTATGAAAATCCTGTTTATTATTACAGCGGTTTGCATTTGCTGTGTTACAAGCTTCTCTTTAATGGTTTTGGTGATGTATTGCAAAAGTTACGGCATGCAGTCTTAAAGACTAATTTCCGAGACCTGAACTGCCAAGAAATCAGACTTTGGCCCCTGATGCTTTCCCATATTTCCCAAAGCGTTCAGTATCCAGAAGCGGCCTTTGTTCTAGTGGAAACAAGTGAGCTCTTTGTCTTTTTTTTTTGGTATGCCGTTCCACCCTCTTATATACCACGCTGTACCTGGGGACGAGAATATAGCAATTAGGCACAGCCCTTTTGGTTAAACTGTACTTTCTAAACACACTGGAATGTAATCATTTTAAGAGCTCCTGAGTTGAGAGCCCAGGACACACCCTGCATTCCACCTTTGGGTAATGTGATTTATTTCCAAAGCCATGAACATGAGCAGAGTTCAAGGCTATGACCTTGCCTCCTGTCTGGTGCTTTAAGGCAGTTTGTATTCCCGGAATGGCAGGAGGGAGCTATTCCTCCATGACTCTGAGTCCAGGGTCTCCGGTGGGCTCTGCTGTGGGGCTGCTTGTATGTAAAAGTTAGAGGGTGTTTTTCTTGTCCTGGAAATAGTCTAGCCATGCCTTTACTGTGACTGGGGATAACTGGGTCATTAACATTCTTTGTATTCTATATTGTGTAATGCATCACAGGGTAGATAATTGATCGATCTCCAAAACCATTTGAGTTGTCCGCACAGCGTAATGCTTTACCATTCAGCCGTATTAGCTTGGGTCCCGGAAGCGAAATAGCCATGTTAACATGTTCTCAGCAGGGCTAATTAGTCTGGGCTCAGAGCCATGCTCGTGCAGCTATCCTGCTTTCAGTTCTAGAGGCAACTCATTCCAGACGAGATTTAACTTACTGCGTATTACATGCTCTACATGCTTCCTCTGTCACCATAATATTGCCTACCCACAATGTTAACTGTGGCTAATGGTTTATTTGTTTGTTTGGTTTTTGGGTTTTTTTTTAAATTTCTCCATGATAATGATTAAAACCACTTCGAAAATGTTATCCCCAGAAAAACTTTGGTCCTCATTTGCCCGTTGAGCATCTTTGCAGCAGCGTGTCTTTCAGCAGCCAGCTCCTCTCGGACTTTCAACTTTGATATTTGAATATTATGTGCCATTTGAAAGTTTTCAAAATATGTTGAAAAGCAGATGCTCATCAAGATGATTTCATTTTAAGGGCTGATGTGTTGGAGACAGGCCAGTTCCATACAGTATCTACTTCTAACTGTGATGAATTAAGAGATATAACATCACAGTTTGTCAGGTCTTTTGGTCCAACTATCCTTATTGGCAAGAGTACAGGCAAGAGTATAGGAAGTTTTGTATATTTTTGTCCCTCATGGGTGTGTTTCAACAATATAATTGGTGTGTTTTTGAGGGGGGAAATCATGATTTGCAGATGAAGCAAAAATATGTAAGTTATTCTTATATATAAAGAGGCGTGACTGAATTTTACTGAGCCTCAGGGAAAATGAAAAAGAAATTGCAGTGTCAAGATAGAGCTTTAAAAACTGGATTATGGAAATGCAGCTGCACAACCTCTGAAGCAAACTCTGGAAATCATCCTAGTTGCCAGAGAGACTCACTGCAGAAGACATGGTCAGTAACCCACTGGCTTGAAAGTGGGAAGCTTGCAGAGTTAATTGGAGTGGAGTTCCTATGTTTAATCTAAAGCCCTTGACTTCAGAGTGCTTTTATTCAGCTGTTCAAATACCTCTAAGAGTAGAAAAAGATGACACTGTGATTTTGGGAATTTTCTGATGTGATAACATTAGCTTCCTGTTTTTTTTTCCTATTGGTACATTTAATATGAAAATGTACCACAGTTTGCAGTTCAGGTGTTGCTGTTGTTGATTGAATACATCGTTGTAAATATAAAAGTTTCAAGATGCTAAATGCTAAAGGACTCTGTAGGATGTTGACCTACCTTTGTTTTTCAGTCTCATGGTTTTCCAGCTCTCAACTTGTGGTTG
>VZTL01018227.1:0-15608 GCA_013400535.1 Scopus umbretta
TTACATACATATGTATGTATGTAAATGAATGGGGAGATTTCACAGCAGGTCTATCTGGGATAAATCTCTTTCAGGAACCATTTGGACCTTACCAGCTGTCTAAATGAAGACAAAAGTGATTTATTCTCAGAATTCAGTTAGAAGTGGTATTCAGTCCTTATGGAAAAAAAAAAAACAACATGACATTTAATAGAATACAAAGGGTGACTTAGAGATGACAGTGAGCAAGGCAAAAATGAATTATAATGTCCTAGGGCAGGATTGAGGGACAATGGGTGGGAACCAGTGAGGAGCCATGCACAGCCTTGCAGGGCTGCTGCACCTCTCCTGGAGATGGAGAGGGATCCAGAGCAGCCACGCCACTGCTGAAGATGGCTGTGAAAAGTGTGATTTAAGTTCTGATACTCATTCCCTTTGTTTACCATCAGCACAAAAATTAAATGAGGTGCGATAGCAAGGCATCATAAAAATACCAGTGCCGAGTCTCCTAACTTTTCTCCCAAGCAGGCAGCTGGATTAGCATGTGTCTCTGCAGAGTGCAAAACCATGCTGCTTGTGTGTGGGGACTGGGTAATCCCAATACAACTGGCTAGTGACCAGGAATGATGGGGGAATGACTAGAAAACATCTGCTCCCCTGTTGTATCCTGCACTATCTGCATTCCATCTGCTCTGGCTGGACATAACTTTTACTGTAAATGTCTTGTGAATTGGTCCCTTTGGGAGTCAGCTTGGTTTTAAAAGTGTATGACAAGTGATGTAGAGAAAATGGCTAAATAAATCTGTTGTGGTGATTGCATTCTGTATTACCAGCACTTCTTGAACTGTTTCGAGGGAAAACATCTCTTTGCTGAGTTACCTTACTGAATGAAATAATTTCTTCTGCTTGGGGAACGAATATTTATTTATCTCAAATAATGTAAAAGGTCAGTCTTCTCTGGGCCTATAAACTGGATTGTTGTTCTGGCAGCAGCTGCTGCTGAGCTATTAATGTCACTGGTAACATGAGAAAATAAATAAATAGAAATATCCTCAAAAAAGCTAGGAGAACTACAGACATGGATGTAAATTAATGTGTGTGAAGATGTAACCTCCTCTCCTGTAGTCCAGGATTTATACTCCACTGTTCTCAGTGTCCAAAGGTAACAATCTGATGTCAAACAGGCAGGTCTGCTGTCAAAGCCTCAGCGGATGCCTAGTGCAACCAAGCCAGCCTGAGCAGCGCCCCAGGATGCTCACCTTACAGCTTGCCAATCCAGGGGCTCCAACTTGTGCCTGCAGGAGCCCAGGATTCCCCAGATCCAGCCCCTGGGTCAGGAGTGTGGGGAATAGGGCTGACAGCACTGCAAAGCAATTCAAGGTAGAGACAGAGGAGCAAGCAGGAGGCAAAGAGGGGAAGTTAGTGGGATCTGCAGTCTCAGACCCTGGGGTGGTCTGGGTGGCCATGCCTACAGAGGTCTGGCTCTAAGGATGGCGTGGGGACAGCCCACCAGAGACCAGGGAGCGGGAGGGCTGAAGTGCCACTTGTTTTCCCAGCACAGCAGCAAGTCTTCTGTGAGAGGTTTAGCAGCAAGCTGTGCATCAGAGCTAATCCCGTTAGCCCTCTTCCTTTCCCTACCCCTCCGAAAGCATGTGTTTGCAGAGGACAGGCCCTGCATTGATTAAATACTTTCCTGCCTCTCTTGCTGCCAGGCAGCTGGGCATGAATACATGTGAACTTTCAGATTTCAGATTTTTATTCTGAATTATGTTCTGAATTACCTGAATAATATTTCAGTATATTATTCTGAAATAAACTACTAGGCAAACACTCCATTTCTTCCTCAGCCAGGGAGAGGAAGATCAATCTTTTTCAGATGTTTATGCCTGCCTTGCCTTCCAAGTTTTCCCTTGGGAAGTCTGGGCTGAGCTAGGAGCTCTACCTTAGCCCAAAGTGATTTCTAAAGAGGAGTCCAGAAAAACTGTGTGGTGGCTTGAGTGGTGACTGTTGCCTTAGTCCACATTATGTCTTCACTTTAGTTTTTTTGGAATCAAGACCATAAATATAGGCATGCTGAAATACGTACTTTTTTCTAGCTAGGTGAAAAGATAAAATAGGTGGGAAGATTCCATCCTAAACCTCATATTCAATCCAAACAAAAAATGCCCCACTTGAAAAAAGTGAAAAAGGAATCTTGCCACATTTTCAAAATTTCCCATGCATTTTTTTAATTGAAAACTTTCCCTCAGCTGGAAAAAACTCTTGAAATAATTGTGTTCCCTCAGTAAACTTAAAACTTGCTGAATTTACCAGACTCATCAAAAAATCCACTACACTCCAGCAACCATTCAGAAGCATCTAACTCCTCCAGTTGTTTCTTCCTTTCTCTTGTAAGTGTCACCACCTCACACGCACACTTCACTGCTATCAGGAAGTGAAATTCAAGAGACCTACTTCAGTGGCTTACAAGAAGTGATTATCCCAGGCTATCTATGCTCTTCAGAAGTCACGCTTCCTCAGCTCCCTATCTCTCCAGCTGCATCTGGGCTGGAAGTCAGGCTGGCTCTGGCGAGCCCCTTCAAGCATCAGCCCCAGGCACAAGCAGCAACCCCAGCTGCCTGTGCTCTCACACACAAGAAAATTTTTCTGAATCAACTTTGCTCCTCTCCATGTTATCAGGGAACAGGAATGTTTGTGATTATGTCTGGCGAAAACTAGTGCTGGGGGAATAGTAAGGAGTAGGCAGTCTGGGTTTGTTGTAGATAAGCATGAGGAGTTGTACTGATTAACCAATGTTTATCCAAGTTATTCCAACTTCTGCAGTGAGCAAAATGAAGCTGCAAATCTCTCAAGCCCTGACTTCCTCCAGAGGTTTGTGATTGGTCTGGAAATGCCGCAAGAGGAACCCAGTCTTGGCTAAAATCAAAAATCCGTATAAAAAAATTCTTCGTCTTTCTACAAAACTCAGACTTTACAGTTCATAGGAGCGTGGATGCTGGTTAGAGGACCCTGGTGTGCTAACACTAGCCTTGTGTGAATAAGGAAAGCAGCAATAGATATTGAGAAAATACAGAGGAGGGAAGACAGAAAACTGAGCATTTTGAACCTTTGCTGACTTATAGGAATAAATTCAGAAGGGAAGAACCTGAGGCTTGCCAAATTGCCTGAGACATCTGGGCCAATATCCCGACTCCAGTTATATTCAGAATCAGGTGCTCCTAAGGAAGAAAGAAACTGCCCGCTGGGGAAGCTGCTTACTAATTTACTTTATTAGCAGTTGTCTGCCAATACGTTTTATAACTTTCCCCAAACTCTTGTTTGTGAAACTGCATTAATATCATTCTGAATATTCCCATGGCTTTGAGGAACATCCTATTTTACTCTGAACCTATCTAATCTCCAGGCATCAAAAGCCTTGTATTTATTTGCAACATGTGGAGAAGCCATTCCTCTAGCTACATACAAATGTTATGACTCAACTTTACATAGTATCTATGCACATCCAGGATATTCCTGTGTTAGGAGACACAGCAACAGGAGCTCTGTGATGATCTGGCTTCTATACAGCCCTGATAGTCCTATCTACTTCCATAATGTCCCTAGTTTTTTATCTCTGCTGTAAAGCGAGTCCCACTATTTTCAGTATCTTCTTGCCCAACATGTTTTCCTAGGCTGTAATCTCTCTTCCTGCCTTTAATCACACTTCTGATTCCAGAGCTTTCTTTTGGGATAGGGTCCCCCACATATGCAATAGCATTATGCTATTGACTGGATTATTCTCCATCCTATCAACAGTGCTGAAAGGAGCAATCCAACAGGCTGTGCAAATCAAGCAGCCCTTTCTTGGCACTGTGTTGGTACTATCTGCCTGATAGCTTTCCTTTCACCATAAGAAATACACTTTGGCCCAAAGCTTTTCTGCTGTAACTATGTGAGATAGGCGTGTGAAGCCAGTGTGGCAAAAACCCTGGCGCAGATAAAATTATAAACTAAAAGTGTGCTTTCCCCTTTGGTAGCCTTGCTCCATTCAGAAATGGTTTGAGGGCTTGGAGGAGACCTCAGAGACTACTATTTTTTTGTAGCAGGAGTAGCTTGTTTTAAGGCCAGCTCTGTATCCCCACAACAGCTTTGGTCAGGAATATGTTTTTTCCACCTATGGATGAGATGTGCAACCTTCAATGTGAATGAGATTATATCAAAATAAAGATGCCTTACTTTGGCCCAGCATATCCCCAGCTGTTTACTGGAATGAACAATCCAGCTAGAATCATAGAATTATTAAGGTTGGAAAAGACCTCTGAGATCATCTAGTCCAACTGTCAACCCAACAACACCAGGTCTACTAAACCATGTCTCGAAGTGCCACATCCACACGTTTTTTGAATACCTTCAGGGATGGTGACTCCACCACCTCCCTGGGCAGCCGGTTCCAATGCCTCACCACTCTTTCAGTAAAGAAATTTTTCCTAATATCTAATCTAAGCCTCCCCTGGTGCAACTTGAGGCCATTACCCCTTGTCCTATCGCTGGTTGCTCAGGCAAAGAGACCAACACCCTCCTCACTACACCCTCCTCTCAGGAAGTTGTAGAGAGCGATAAGGTCTCCCCTCAGCCTCCTCTTCTCCAAACTAAACAACCCCAGTTCCCTCAGCCACTCCTCATAAGGCTTGTTCTCCAGGCCCTTCACCAACTTCATTGCTCTTCTCTGGACACTCTCCAGCACCTCCATGTCCTTCTTGTAGTGAGGGGCCCNTGCTCATAGAAGGAGATCAAGTTGATCAAGCAGGATCTGCCTTTCATGAACCCATGCTGACTGGGCCTGATCACCTGGTTGTTATGAATGTGCTCGTTGAGCATACTCAAGATGAACGACTCTGTAATCTTCCCCGGCACCGAGGTCAGACTGACAGGCCTGTAGTTCCCCGGATCCTCCTTCTGGCCCTTCTTGTAGATGGGCATCACATTGGCCAGCCTCCAGTCGTCTGGGACCTCCCCTGTTAACCAGGACTGTTGATAAATGATGAAGAGTGGCTTGGCAAGCTCCTCCGCTAGCTCCCTCAGCACTCTTGAGTGGATAAGGTGCATTTCTACAAGGGAAACAATGCACAGAAGTTGCATGAGATACATACTACTTCTATGTTCTCCTAAAGCTATACAGTTGTAAGTAGACAAATCCTATGCTAATAAAGGTCTGGTTTGTTTCTGTGTTTGGGACAGGTATGATGCACAGAGGGATTGGTTGCGTGATGTTTGCTGTTTAAATGAGATTTTGACTTTGGATAGAGATGAATGTGAGTTTCCTCCTCCCCTGCAGCCTCTTTCCCCCCTATTTCTTTCTTTTTTATTTTACTGCTTTAGGGGGTTTTATTTGAAAACTGAAATACAAAACCTGAAAATTTTTATTAAAACACTTTTTTTAAAAGCCCATTCATTTTTTCTTTCCCTTTCCATGAATCTCCTTGAAAAACTGAAGAGGGGAAGGAGACTGCAAAATTTTTTTACCCTGATATTTTTTATGAAACATAATTGGCTTTTTCCTTCAGATCCCATGGACTATTTCAAAGACAACGGACAGGGCAGAGATGAGTGAGCTCCAAAATCTTTTCTAATCATTCAGCAAAGGAACGATGCAGGTCGCAAATCACCTTATCCCTACCCCATCTCTGCACAGGTTATCCCTGACCTGAATCTCATCAAACACAGGGAGCAGGGGTGGGGAAGCACACACCCTGCCACAGCTGAGTGGTCTCACTTGAAAATCACTGCATAACTTAACCCTTGCCTTCTGGGGTTACCTGCCAGAAATATATGAATAAGTAAAATAAAATTATTTGCAGGGGAAGAAGGAATAGTCATAAATCCAAGCAGAACTTTGCACTAAGGAAAAATAGCATTTCTAGACTGGGAATTGGCATGCTGAAATCATGTAAAAAAAAAGAGATTAGGTTAGAGGATGGGAGCAGCTTTTGCTGTGGACAGTGAAACCCCTCCAAAGGCTGTTCCCAGCAGGCTGGGAGGCAGGCGAAGCACATGCCAAGGGCAGGGGTTCTCCTGCTGTGGGCAGCTGACTCCCTTCAGGCAGCGCAGAGAGCCAGGGGTCCCCACACAGGCAACAACAACCGGAGGAGTACAGAGTCAGCATGCCAGACCAGAGAAAGGGGTCGTAGAAAATATGCGTATCACCCACCCATTCACTCTGTTACCTTCATCTAGCTCTGCCGGCTGGAAGGGAAGGCTGCCCTTGGGCACCATGGGGACTGCAACTGCTTTAAAGTCCTGGTTAAAGGTAACTGTGTCACCACCTGCTTGATTTCCCCAGGGTGTAAAATGATATGCAACCAGCACAGATTATTTCCATCTGCTAGGGCTGCAGGGAGCAGGAGGTCTTTATGTTTTATTTATAAGCCTGTGTACTGCGGGGAGAACCAAGTGGTTGGAGAAGTTCTCCACGAACAGAGATGTTGCGCTGAGTTACAACTTGTTCCCAGAAAGCTCGGTGTCCATTCTCACAAAGAATGGAGTGAGTTTTTTGCCCAAAAAATTTTCCCTATCAGAAAATGTGGTTTCAAGTGAAAACAATATTTACAGGAAGGCAAAAGGGACCTGGCCATCATGACATGTTTTTCAATATTCCAGGGAGATGAAATGAAGCAAAAAGAAAACTTGCCTCCACTTGAGCTTTGGAGCAAAATAAAGTTATTTTCTTTCAAAACATTCATTTGAGATGGAAAAAGCTGCTCTCATCAATTTTGCTGTTGTTTTTTTAAACTTTGTTGAGAATGCCTCAAAAAATGCTGTTTCTATACTCCTAATTCAATTCTCCTGAAAGTCTTTGCCTTTAAAATGGCTTAGTAATTTGGTCTTCTGGTTTTGTTCAAACAGGAAGCAAATTGCAAGGCAATTACATTTCCTGCAACAGAACCCATCTTCCTCTCGGCCACTGCTAGCAGAAGGACATAGAGGTGGGTGGCCCAGGCCAAGACAGTGGCCCAGGCCAAGGCAGTGGCTGCCTTCTTAGGGAAGGCCCTCCACCTCAAGCTCTGCTGGGGTGCTCCTCTTCCCTCCTCTGGCCTCCATCTCTTATCCCTCAGACAGACAAACTAAGACATTGTGTGTTTCATTTAGACAGCTCAAGACAGACCAGCTCCAAAGGCCTCATGGTGCTTAGCTCTGCCTCCTTTTCACAGTAGGAGCTAAACTAAACTTCAAGCCCAGATTCAGCCCCAAGCTTCATTTCAGAAGTGTTTGTAGTTGAAAGTTCAGTTTAGACCTGAATCTAATTTGTAACCTCTGCCTGATTCATCAGAAATGCCTGCACGTCCCTGCAGCCCCAAGGCAGTCCGCTCCTTTCTGGTGCCAGGTAGGAAATCAAACTCAGACCCAGCCCTTGTCAGGGCTTCAGAGATGATGAATGGGGCTGCTATGTGAAACGTGAAAAAGAGAAGGATCTGGGATCATGGAGGCTGACAGGCAGAGCACAGCGAAGGCCTGGAGGATGTGGAAAGGGCCCTCAGTAACAGGAAGAGCTCTGTCACCTTCATTCCCAGATTGAGAAAGAAAAACTATTGGAACAGGTGATGGAGAGGGGAGCAGCCAATGGCTGCCGTGGGGAAGCAGCGGAGCCAGCTGCAAAGGAAAGGAGACACTGCTGGTGCTTCTTTGCAAGAGAAACCAGCCCAGCCCCAGTGCGACGAGAAACCACTTCCCATGGAAGAGCTGCGCTTGGGAGGAGAGGGAAAGATCACTCTGTGAGCTGAGGATTTATCCAGCGGCAAAAAGTAACTCCCAGCTTTGCTTCTGCTCTCTTGCAAGTATGTAATGAAATCTGCAAGTTTACTGCAAAACTTAGCAGAGCAGGAACCTAGTAATCTTTTGCTGGGCACTGTGGGGTGATGACATTAATGTCTGGTTATGCTGCTGGCTGCAACACTGATGACAAGCGCTGCCAGTGACACTGGTGATACCCTGCCTTTCACTAGGCCATGCAGCAGCCTGGCTTGCCTGTGTACCTTAGTGGTACAAATCCTCCCTCTTTGGGAACCTCTGCCCTTGGGTTATGCACAGCCCAGTTGAAGGCAGGACAATGGTGCAGGAAAGGACCACAAGGGAAGAGAGAGTAGTTGGACTCCAATGCCATCCATCTCCATCACTTGCCTGCCTCAGGGAAGAGTGTAACCTCCTCTACCTCTCTAATACACGGGCTTGAAAAGATGGAGTCAAGGTAAGGAGGAGAAAGCAACCTGGAAAGGGCTGGTAATTGTTGCTGCTTGAGCTAGTTTCACTGGCTAGTTGGCATGAGCAGTTTCGATGTCTGTCCTGTGGAAATATCTGTGGTGGCAGCCGCGAGGATACAGTGCTCCGCAGCTGTGCTTCACACCCACCATTCATTAGAAGGAATCCATTCTTGTCCAAATCAGTGTTACCACTGGGAATAAAACCCAAATAATTTGTGCCTCCCAGCTTCCATGTCCCACCTCACCTGTGACACTGGATTATCCAGATGAGGTATATCCTTAAATAGCGAATCCTTGAAATTACTCTGCAGGCTATTATATGTGCTTCTCTTACCACAAACCCTTTCCCATTAAACACCCGTATGAAAGCCATTGCCAGTAGCAGTTCCCAGCGCATTATTTCACTGGCACTTCAGTAAGTATCAGCCAACCACCAGAGCCGGCCACTAAAGAAACCATGGCTTGTTTTCACCTGCTCCTTCCACAACCAGAAAAAAATAAGAAAATGATTGCTCTGAAAGAAGGAGGCAGTGAAAACAGATGCAAAGCTGGAAGTGCTAACTCCTCTGTCAAGTTAATTGTCAGCCTCTTGCAAATCAGTGCAGCTCAGTTCTGAAAGCTTTTCTAGAAATCCAGTTATGTGTTGGCTGTGGAATTTTTATTGATAAATAACTTACCAGAGCAATGCAAACTGAGGAGAAGAGAGGGTGATGGAGGGGTGTTATTCCTACAGAAAAGCAGGGGAAAAAAAGCTTAAAGTCATGATTGATTTTTAGGCTTTCAAAACTACTCCCAGGTGAATTTCGCTAGTAAACTCTGCCCTGGCAACAAGCCATCAGGAATAAAAGCAGACCCGAGAAAAAGAAGGATATGTACAGATGCACGTTTTACGCAGAGCTTTCAGAAGGAACCTGCTTCCTTGTGCAGTGAGTTATCCATTTAACAGGTCCCTGGATATAGGATTTCTTTATGTAGGGCAGTACTAGGCAAAGCTAGTGCAGCCTGGTATCTAGCAGCTGAGCACCCTATGCCCCATCCTTCATTTTGCACACTTTTAAAAGTCAGCCCAGCTTCCAAATGGTATAGCTGAAATCTGACCTCATTTTAAATCTGAATTTTGTGGTTTCGGTTTCGTTTCAGCAGAGATGTTGAGGTTGGTAGGAAATGTGGATGCTCTGGGAACATGGGGATCATATGCTTGTCTCTGGGCCAGCAAGAGAAATCTCTGTGTGGGGAAGGAGAAGACAAGGCTTTCAACATAGAAAGTGTTCAGGCTGCCTAAGATGAAAAGGAAGACATCGTATGAAATCAGTAACTGGAAGGAAAAAGTAAGCTTAGCCCTCATAATTGTATAGCAAATAAAAAGTGAGAGAAGTGGCATTTTTGAAAGTGAAACCTCTGGCCAAAATGGATCATCAGAAACTTTCATGTCTAGAAAAAGTGAATTGGACTGTCCTTCCCTTTCATCTTTGCTTTTCAGTGTTTCTTTTCTTCTGCTTGTTTGGCTTTTGATCCATTTCACAGTGGAGAAAAAAAAAGGTGAATTATGTGTAACCTGGAAAATCTGGCTTCTGCCCACCTACACCATAAGAGAAGCTGTGGACTGGCTGAAGGCTATGGCCATTCTGAGTTCATTTCAGAGGCAATACATCAGGTAAAAATGCCATACACAGGCTCCCTGAGAATATTTATTTCCATTCCTTTTAGTTTCAGCCCTAGGACCCTTCATTCAGACAGAAAAGATAGGGTGTTTTTTCTGTGATGGAGTAGACCTTGCTGAGATCAATTTGCATGAAAGACCTAGCAGATTGGATGATCACTGGGAATTGATCCAGATTTGGGGAGTCTGCAACTGAATGCTGGAAAACTTTCAAACACCTCTAGACTTTCAGCCGCTTCCCCTTCTGGTCTGGCTGGTGGGAGCTGAAGAATGACCTCCTTTGCTGTATTTCTGCATTTCTTCTTTCATATCTGGCATACAGACAGAAACTAAGTAGTGCATGAAAATTAAAAGTAAAAACCTAACAAAGTTTTCTCAAGTTCAAGGCCTGGGTTTAGTCTGAACCACAATTGGGTCATGCCCCGGGCTATTTACCTCCAAGATTTAGCCTTGAATTCATTCAGCGTCGGGGCAAAGGTCTAGGCCAGTTCTGAGCACTGCATTTGCATTTAGTCTAATGACATTCTCTGGGCCTCACTGGCCTCGTTAATTCTGAATGTGACATTGTGTCATCTGTGAGCTGACATAAAACAGGGAAACCCTTTTAAATGGGCACTAAACACAGAGAAAAGAGGGCTTGGATTTCATGTGCTGATGGAAAACTGAGGGTCACCGTATCCAAACCCCTCTCAGGTCACTCCTAAGCCCCTTTTTTATTTTCTCTCACCCCTTGAAGTGGTTGTGCAGTGAGGAGGAGGAGGTGCAGGTCTGGACAGAGGTGTGCTGCTGGCTGCAGGGGTACAGGCGAGGCTTGGCAGGGAAGAGCTCTCGCTTGGACGCCCTTGCTGCCGAGGGGGCACGTGCAGCCACCCATCTGGAGGCGTCCCACCACAGTGCCTGCCAGGGAGCTGCTGAGGCCACCAAGGCTGAGGGAGAGCCTGCAGCTACTGCAGCCCTGGGCTACCAATAGCAGGGGTCCCTGAAGAGTTCCGGTGGCTAGTGCTCATTTTCTGATAAAGCACTTCTATGGATTTTTTATTTTTTTGCTTTTATGGATTTTTCCTCTTCCCCCAAGAAAGTAATTATCCAAATTCTATTAAAAATATTATTTGCTTTGAAACTTCCTCTCTACAATTTCTTCCTGGTGAAGAAAGGGACACCGAAGACTAACCAAGCAGGGAAGTATTCTGTCTTCTCTCACTGCTATTTACCCTTTTCCATCTCCTTCTTTTTTAAACACAATTATCAGAAGAAAAATATTTTGAGATGGATTTCACCCATCAAAATAACAGGAAAAACAAAAGCAAAAATATTAAAAGCTGGTTTTGTGCATTTAAAAGACACCCACAGAATTTTCATGCCTTGTTTAATTGGGTCTTGAGTGAAGCAGCATCTGTTTGAAGTGTTTGTATAGGCTTGATCGTTCTCACGTTAAGGCATTTATCCTCCTAATACTTTTGTGAGGTGAGGACATGCTGTCATCCCTATTTTACCTAGGAGGTAAAGAGAAGGCCTGCAGAAAGGGCCTGGGAGGCACCCTGACATGTACCAGTAGCTGTGGAGTGAATGAGTGCCGGACACTTGTCGGCACTGGTGGGTGGCACCATCACTTGCCATGTAAACTCG
The DNA here is from genome assembly GCA_013400535.1 of Scopus umbretta. Lineage (NCBI taxonomy): Eukaryota > Metazoa > Chordata > Aves > Pelecaniformes > Scopidae > Scopus > Scopus umbretta. Next base: position 11,500 of record VZTL01018227.1, read on the forward strand.
AACAGGCTGGCTGTAGCTGCTGGCAGGAGTATGAACATGGTCCTCCCCAGCCTGCAGGACCACACTGCAAGTGAGATGCCATTCATCGACAGAGTCACAGCTTATGGTATCTCACCAGTGTCTATTCCCTCCATAACTGGGAGAGCAGTTTGCATGGTTACACCTCTGTTGGAGTGCTTTGGGTTACACTGCCTGTGCAGCACCTTACAGTGATGGGAGTCTCAGGGCTTTATCACTCTCTGCTCCTTGAGTGCAGATGTGTTTAGACTTCTGCAGCAATAAGCAGAACTCCTTTCCAAAGAGGAGTTGCATTTCTGAGCACCAGGGAAAGCAGAGACCCTAACACAGCTCATACATCATCTCTGGTCCTGGAGGTGAGTTGCAGGCATTCATACGAGGGCATTGGCTTCTCAGGTTTGTAATGATTCCTGACAGCCCAACAGTGAAATATTTTCCAGAGGGCGAATACAGATGTGGGGCGATGTGGATCTTATTTCTCACATAGCCCCGATTGTGTAAATATGAGAATTGAAATACACAGGGTGATGAGGAGAAGATTACCCAAATAAGAGGCTTGCAAGAGGTTTGCCTGTAAAGAAATCAAGTCTAATAAAAGTGATAGACATAACAGAATGAAGCTGGCTACACATCAGCCACAGGCAAAGTTACCCTTGGCTTTCCCCCTGTGAAGTATCTCGTGGTCTTTCTGGATCAACCATCTCTTCAGAGGAGTGTAAAACACCTCAGACCCATGTAAAGGTATTTGGGCTTCCAGATTACAGCAGTTGAGGACCTGGCCATTACCATACTCACAAGTAAAAGGACCTTCTATGAATGAGCAGAACTGAAGACGCACTCTGCCCTAGCATAAGCAGTTACACATGCTTGATGTCCAAATTAGAGCAGGAATACTAGAAAGACTTGAGCCTTAGAAACAATCATTGGAGGAAACCAAGGAGGTTGGTGGTGAAGGGACACATTCATCAAAGGAGGAACAAAGTGGTCCAGTCGTTCAGCACTGATAAACAGTAAGTGGTGAGATCAGGAAGAGGCTATTGACTGAGAGTATGGATGGAGAGGAGCTGGAAAGAGACTGGCTTTTTGGTAGTTGAGTTAGGAAACTTAGGGAAGGAATGAGATCATTGATTTGGACTGAGCTGAACTTCTTCAATGGAACAGTAAAAAAAAAAAAAACCAAACCAAAAAAAAAGGATTATCAACACAGAACCATTTGTTTAGTTTCAAATTATCTTACTGATTCAATTAACTTTTAGACAAGGTTCCTTTAAAAGGAAAAATCAAAGCATTTTAATTTTAAAATGGCAAACTGAAATGCTGAAGTACTTTTGAAGCTTGCTTCATTTTTCTCATCTGAGAACTGACTGGATTCAGCCAAGCATGTGGCTAATTTCAATCCCCCTGTGCTTTGGTAGTGTTCATTAAAAAAAGACAACTGTCATCCTACAGCACGGAGGGACAGATGTGGAGTGGCTGTTGCCAGCACATAGTCACCCCAGAGGAGAAGAAATCACAGACAGTGACTGGGGGTGACACAGCAGAGCCCTGGCTGTTACACATCATGTCCCAGCCCACTTGGCAGCATCTATACGAGAGCAGGTTTGTAAGTAGGTGTTATATGCTATAACCCTCTCTCCAGCTCCTTCTCTTCTCCTTTCTCTACAGAGCAGTCTGCAGTCCAAAATAGAAGGAGAATGTCAGGGAGACAAAGGACCTTCAGAGCATTTGCAGTGATCGTGTAGTAGAGGAAGGATAAAGGAAGGGTAGAAAGAGATGGAAAGCAATGCTATTTAGTATACAAGCAGGGCAGACCAGAGCTGGAAGTAGAATATAGTCTGCTGAGCATTGGCCTGGCTATACTAAGGTTGTACCTGAAGCTAGTTCTGCTGGTGTGAACTTCATCAGGATGATCAGGCTAACCTGAGAAACAACAGCAGACTGCAGCTTAGCCAAAATATTGCAGTAACCCAGTAGTTCTCTGCCCACACAAGGTCCTGCTAGTAAATAGTGCTTGCTTCTTATACACATATCAACTATCTCAGAGCCTAATTAATCCATTTGCTAGCAATTTGGTGCATAAGGGTTTGTAACACAATGGTCTCATGTAGCATCTGTTTACTTCTAAACTAAGTGAGCCTTTCCCACAAAATATTCTTGCATGGGTATCACAATTCTTCAAATGCTTTATCAGCTAGAGAAATGCAATCTCCCTCAGGCAATTCTGGTATTTTCTACATTTTTTCATCCAGAACTGTGAGGAAAAACAATGATGGAGAATGAGAGGTCAACTGAAAAGCCCTTTTCGGCAATGGGGAGCTATTTGCTGTTGGCTGACATGATGCTCTCTGCCTGTTCTGCAGCAAGACCTGGTGGGATTTGCAGTTCCCCAGCCCCACTTATACTGAACGCAGTCTCAGCTGGCCTCCCCCTCCTGGTCTGCAGTGTAATCCTCCCATGACAGCATCAGCACAATGCCTCTCGAGAAAGAAAACTATGTGAGGCACTAAATGACTGGCATGGATGAGACACCACTGCCAATTCCAAGCTAGCCATTTCACTTCAGTTTTCCCAAAGGGAAGATGCTGCCCAAATCAATCTGTTTCCTCAAGAGGCTTCAATCTTCACACAGCTCCATTTCCCAATGAGAAAAAGCATTAATTTCCAGAAGATCCCCAGCACAGCTCTGCCTGGGGATCTGCAGTCTCCTCTACACTCCCACTGGAAGGGCTAATACACATCTCGTGTCCCTTCCAAGGACTGAACACTCTCAAATTTCTCTGTAGTACTGTTTTTTGATTAATATTATAGGTAGCACTAGGTAAGGGTTGAATCACATGCCAAGCTCAATAGCAGATTTAATAAAATTTTCTGTGCTTTCTAGCTGGAGCACCTGGGGTGCGATTTTATTGGCCTGTTAGGTTGCTGGCTGCCTTTTACAGACACCTTTTATACACATGTAAAATGGATTGTATGTATGACTATATATACATACAAATAGATGTATATGCACACATTTATGTATGTATTCATACACATATGACTCTTACACACAGATTTTAGGAAGAATGTTCAGCATAATTATGGCTTCCTGTTTCTTTACAACTGAGCAGGCAGCAAGTATTGAAGCATGTAGTGGCCTTGCTTAAATTTACACACATATGTGCAAATTTCAGAGCAATAAACTCAGACCTGCTTCTTGATTTGGTTTGTTTTCTTAACTTTCATAACATGCCAGCTGGTGAATCAAGAACAAACTGAACTGAAGGTACAGGGTGACTAGAAAACCAAAGAGCCAAACAAAAATGCAGATAAGTTTAGTTCATGTGCTATCTGCAACCTGCTCGACTCCTTGTTCTCCCACTTCTTTCTTGTCATCTCCTACTCATGGTGCAACACCTGCTAACTGCTACCCCCCCTCTGGATTTACTAGAGCTGTCACAGTCTCACTGCTGAATGGGTTCTGGCTTTGCAAGGGGGGAGATGCAAGGGGAGTTTTCGGTGACTCCTCATTGCAGGTCAGGTGCTTGGAGGGAGATGCCTGTTGCAAGAAACTGAGGCATCTGGGCCTGTGCTGAAATCTGCACAGGAACTTGGACCTAACCAGGCACAATCGCCAGCACCTGGAACCTAGATGCAAGTCTTGCAACTGTTGGTCCCCACAGACAGTGCAGTGGAAGAGGAGGTTCATCATCCCCAGGCCTCTGCCCATTGCTGCGGGAGGCTTCTCCACTTTCACTGGTCCTTGTTCCTCTCACGAGAGTTCAAGCTCTAGGAATTCCTCACTTTTTTTTCTTTTTTTTTTTTTTTTCATATCTAAAATGCTACTCTCCTTGTGCTGCTGTGTCCTTTGCTCTGTAGTACTTAGTTCAGGCTCCCTGGAGGGGTGCTTGCACTTGTGAAAACAAAGAGAAGGACTGGTCTCCATTTTTGTTCCCAGGACCCAATCCTGTGCCTTTCATTTGCCTACTGGTTTGCATCTGGGCTCTTTTTGGCATGACAACACTTGCAAATAAATTTTAGCAGAAGAACAACCAAGCACATTGTTGTAATGATGTTCTTTTTTTGCTGGTTGGTGAAAAAAAAAAAAAAAA
>VZTL01018229.1:0-15039 GCA_013400535.1 Scopus umbretta
TCTGAATTATATTTATGAAGCTTACAAGGCTTAAAGAAATCAACGTGTTCAAGCCAAAAAATCATGTGGCTAGAGTTTATGGTTGTGTATTTAGTCTGTTATGACTGATTTTTTTTTTTGTTTTTAACCAATGCCTTGCTGCAGCTCATCTTTCAAGCTTAACTCTTTACAGTGTTCAATCTTTGTTCATGTTTTGTAGGTGTGAACATTTTCGTTCCATACTGAATAATGATGATGAAATTATAGAAATGAGTGAATTTTCTTATCCTGTTTACCGAGCCTTCCTGGAATACCTGTATACAGACAACATTAGGCTCCCTCCTGAAGATGCAATAGGTATTTGCCATAAATGGAAATAACTCTAGGTTGCTGGTTGTGAAAAGTAGGATCTGTGTGTCGTAACAGGGCAAGGAGAGCAGGGCTTGTTAATTTTAGGTTTATTAGTACTTAAAACTTGAGTTTGGCAGGTGTCAGAAGAAGGGATGCAGTAGGAGGCAACATGCCCAAGGAGAGTGAGTGGTGGGGATGCAGTAAGATCAAAGATGCAAAATATTCAAAAAGAACTCATTGTTTCTCATATTAAGGACTTTTTCCTTAAAAAAGCACTAATGCCATACTAAAACTTTTCTTTTGAAAAGGGAGCTGTTCCCTGCATGAATTTAAGAGGGTGTAAGTCACTAATTGATGCCTTGACACAAGATACAATCCAGTGAACAAGAAGACAGAACACTTGCATAGTAATAAAAGGATTCCTTCAAGGACCTTTGAAAACGCACAAATCATCTAGGGGAAAAAACCAGAACAAGTCTTTGATTAAGTCAGCCCAAAACAATAGGGCAATTGATTAATTTGATGAATATATATATTTTGTGCCTGGGTAGGTAAAGCTGTATGAATTTTCACAGGACTGCTAGATTTGGCAACACTGTATAGAGAAAACAGATTGAAAAAGCTTTGCCAGCAAACGATCAAACAAGGCATTTGTGAAGAGAATGCCATTGCTCTTCTTTCTGCTGCTGTCAAATATGAAGCTCAGGTAAGGAGAACTTCTCTTCAGGCAAACAGTTGTTTTCTGGGAAATGAAACTGTTTAATATAAATGTAACTGCATTTAACAGATGAGGGATGATTACTGCAATTTCCCTTTCTGGCTTCCCAGACATTTGGTTTCCCCTTTTTAAGCTATAAAAAAAATGCAGCTACTAGTGTTTTCTTCCTGGCCTTTTGGCTTGCACCTGTGAGTCAGGGCTTGTAATCGGCTTCCTGCCTTGTCATCTGGCATGGCACAGCATGCAAATTTCTCACTGCCATTTACTTCTCCACCTTTGGATTTTGCTTTGCCTGGTCACTTCCTGAGCTTTCCACCTGATCATTTTATCTGCCTGTGTCTGGTACAGTCATTCTGGTTACCACGTTTAACGGGCAGTGGGAGAATTTACCTGTAAAGTCCGTCTCTATTTACGCTTGTACTTATATCAAAAATCCACTTTTGCCATGTTGTTTACAATGAATTGTGCTGACATGTAACGAATTACCTATTGTTATTCCTCTCCCCATATCCTGTCATCTGGGCTGCCCTTGGCTCTGGAATGTTTCACTGGCACTCAACCTGTTATCAGCAGTACTGCAAGCATTTCTTTTTTTTGTAAACAGACAAATACTTTCACAGGTGTTTTCCTTTTCTCAACCTCTTAGTGCTGTGCTGATTGTGGAAGGAATGCTGTGGTGTTTTTTATTATTCAGGAAGTCTGTGTATGTATTTTAGACTTAGTAGCCTTTTGTTAAAACTGAGCGTCTTCGTTGCGAACTCCTCATCTTTCTGTTCAAGATTTCTTCTTCTTTATAAGAGTGAAATTAATATAGCCAGAGAAGATTACCTATTAGAAGAGCTGAAATATGTAGCTGGTAACAATGTTTTTTAAAAATACTTGTTTTTTGCTTTTGCCTGGCTGTGATACGTTGATATTTTAAAGCAGGAGAGGCTAGAAGTATAATACAATGTATTGATAAACAGCTCCAGGCATAGGAAGCAAGTAGAAAGCAGGGACTGAAACAAAAACTGAGCTAAAAATATTGCAGTAGCAATAAAAATATTGCTGTATGCAGGCAGCGTACCAGCTGAGATGAATTCGTGTAGGAGTTGCAAAGAGGAGGCCGGGAAGTCGTGAACACCTGAGGCAAAGAGGAATTGTACTTTCCAAATGCTGTGGTGGTAGAAGCCCAGCATATCAGGGAAGACTGGACGGGAGGGGAGGATCAAATGATTTGATTCTCTTAACAGCAGAAGTTTTCATTAAAACTTTACTCTGGAGTTTCAACAAGCTTTTCAACAGGTCTGAACGCCTCCAGAGCAGATGTACCTTTAGTTGGCATGTGTCAGGTGAAGTAGGTAGATACATTTAGGTTTACTGCGAAGTAGTAAAACTAGCCTGGACAAAGTACTGATTTATAATGGCTGAAACACAATAAAAGGGATTGGCTAGATGACTAAATATATGTTATCCTTCTCTTCCTTCTGTGATTCAGTGTTTTATTCGTATACCTAGTATTCTTTCAAAACTGTACTATTTTAACTTGATCATCCGACGATGAACTGGTTCATCTGCCCAGGGTGCAGCATGTGCCCAGCTCAGGAGTGCCTCGTTGCCCTCCTCCCTACATCCACAGCTTCATATACTACACTGCTATACTACAACCGCTTCAGAGAAGCGCGGCAAAGACTTCTTTATCAAAGACATGGGATAGTCTCTGTCTAAGGAATCGTGAAGTCAGACAGGATCTTTTAGTGTACTACATCAGCATAGTAAAAATTGGTTTGAGAACCATGTGCAGTGTATCAGCACTTCAGTAGAAAACTGTCCAAAGAAGGATTGTGAAAGAGGCCTGATATTTTGGAAGTTTGAAAAGTTAGAATTAATTCAATTTTTTGTCATGAAACGTGAACACTGCAAAGCGAAAGATTATAATGCTGTGTCATCTGCCATTAGCAGACCAAATTAACTGAAGACTGACTTGGCTACTGTATGCATCTGTTAGGCTTAAAAATGCTTGAAAATATTTTGTCCTATCCTCAGAAAATACAAAGAGTTGCTGCTACAAATTATTTTAAAGCATATTTCTAATATAAACTAGCAAATTTTAGATTAGTCACCTTCTATATAACAGAATTAAAAGCTGGTATTTCTTGAAACTGCAAAATTAGTGATCAGATTTCTATGGTATCTGTGGTCCTCCTCATAGATTAGTACCAGAAAAGGCAGGTGCTGTTCATTTTATTTAATGTAAAAGTTTGCACAGTGACTGTAAAGCAACCCAGGTTCTGGCAGTAGCATTTCAGAGGTCTGCTGAAATTTAAGCTGTCGGTGTCTTTGATCTTCTACGTTTTTCTTCCACATTTTTTATTTCTTTCTCTTCTTCTAGTCTCATTCTTTTCTCGCTTTTCCAGCACTTTTTGATGAGAGATACAATTTACTTCTGTGCATTGTTGCTACCTTATTTCTTTTTAAAGGATATTTTATGCTGCTTGGCCTCTGCACCTCTCTTTAGGTGCATCTTGACAGGGGCAATAGACTTGAAAAATTCAATCTAAGGAAAAGGTTTCAAAGGGAAACCATGCACCGGTATTCTGCTAAATTTCTTTCTACTATTAAGCCCTGGCTGCAATGTTTGTGTAGTTAACACAGAATAAAACCGGCATGGATTAAGAGACCTCTTTTTGCTGTAACCCTTGAAGAGTTTATAGATCATGGATCGTACTGCCAGTTCAGACTTGCCTTGCTGCTGGCTCCAGCTCTGCTTCCTGCAGAAAGTAATTAATTTTCCTTCAACAGCGAGTTGTTGCATAGGAACCAGCTAAAGGGGATTGACCCAGTGCATGGAGAGAAGGATTGCCACTGTTGCGAGGTGTTTCAGTGGGCAAAATTTGCTGTGTGAAATCACAGTTGTATGGCCTAATGGCTTGTACCTGTCCTGTGCTGAACATCTGAACATCCTGTTTCAGCAAGGCTAGGACAAGGCAGAACCATTTTTGCTACCTAGGAATCCCAGTTCCTAGAAAGGGACGCACGATTCCTAGGTTCTCCATGAAAGACACGTGTATCCTAACATCCAGTTTGTGTTCAGTGAGCATCATCACATGTTACATCATACTTTGCTTTTATTTGCAGCAAGACTAGGATATCTGGTGTTTTTAGCAGGAGCACTACTGAATTCAGTGCAGAGGGGAAGAGACAGGAGTTACTGATGCTCTAGTAGTTGTGTGTGGGGCAAGTTGATGGTTTCACTTCATAATAACTTTTCTAATGAGCTCTGTAAATGTGATGGAGTTCTAGAGTCAATTTAGGTGGCTACTCCTGTTTTCTCGGAGGGGGGTTATTGAATAGTTTGTACAAGCAAATTTCTTCCTATCATTTGTGATCTACCAATCCCTTTTCTGATCAGTTGGATTAATGTGAACAATCTGGTAATTAAATGATAGATCTGAAACAGAAAAATAGCAATAAAAATTTTGGTATCCGTCATTCATATTACAAATCACCTCTATTTGTTTCTAGGACTTGGAAGAATTTTGCTTCAGATTTTGCATAAACCATTTAACTGTTGTTACACAAACTCAAGGCTTTGCAGAAATGGACCACGACCTCCTGAAAAACTTCATTAGCAAAGCAAGCAGAGTGGGAGCATTCCGAAATTGAGGTTTGACTACCACCAAGCTGAAGAGCACGTCCTCTTCCTCCCTGGAAATACTTCTCCTTTGGAGAACTTATCCATGGTCAGAATGTTCAAAGGTTTGGAAAGACTCGGTGTCCATCAGCTTAGGAAATGTGTAAAAGTCTGCTAACATATGGTTTTGTAAAGGTGGCTACAGCATAGATGTATGGTGAGAGTTCATTGCCAACGGTCAGAATTTACCAAGAAAAATCTACTGCAGTAACTACCCTTTCCCACTTAAAGTCAAGGAAACTAAGCTATCATTATCTTGTCTGTTTTGAGGTGTTTTTTTTTTCTTTTTTTTTTTCAACAACCTGCATTTGGATTTTATGGAACAGTGACCTGTTTGCTGCTAGAACTTTCATAGTATACTTTTATCACCAAACTAAGTTAATATGCCGTAGTGGGCTTCTTTTTGCCTAGTTTATCACCCAGTGAAGAGACAAACTTGTTTTTTTCTGCACATATGGTAAAGTAATATAAATTCTTTAGGATGAGAGGCTTTCTGATTGGTAGGAGGCTATGTCTCACTTGATCTTTATGTTTATTTGGAGTGTAAATACGTAAGCCATGAAGAGCTTCAGCTAGATACTACAATTTTGAGTTCCTGGCACTTAGGTCCATTGTTGTAGACAGAATGAAAAGAATCTTCCTTTCCATTACACCAAGCACGTTCCTTGGCACCCCAATGGGCCAGGAAGCTTTCACAGTATTTGTCTGGATGTGAATTATTGTGCTGCGTGTTTTGGTACTGAGAAAACCAACTGGTTGCTTGTTACCATGGAGAGTAAACCCAAACAAAATCTCAAGAAAAGGGAAGTTCCACTTGAGGCTTGTTTATTCCTGTCTTACCATGTGTCCCCAGATAGATCATCTTAAGAAAAATGGAGAAAAAGATAGTGTTGAAGTGATAAAATGGGTCTTACAATTAAATCGTAAGAGTGAAACTCATATTATTTTTCACATGGCAGTAAGGACACCTTGTCCAAATACATTGTTTCAGGTTCTCCTTTGGTCAGTGCTGTGAGGTGACCATACCACTTACCTCACATGCCTGTTTTAGGTGAGAGGAGTTGCCCTCTGGACATGCCTCTCTCTCATCACTGATCATCAAGGATGGCTGAGGTAGAGTAGATGCTTAATTTTTAACTGACTAAAGTGAGTTAAGATGAAACCCCACCAAATGTTGCACGGAAGGACGTCTGCCCCATTACAGAAGATGTTGAACTCATGAAGCATTTACTTGAATTTTCTGGTAGGCAACTGAAAATGAACCCTGAGAAATTATTTCTCGTAACATTTTGACTGGGTGAAGTGACTTTAAGTGCCTTTTGTAGTACTTCACAAACGGAGAAGGCAGGAAGCTGGATGACCAGGCTCAGTGCACTAATTTAATCAGTCATGGGCCCTTCCTTCAGATCCTTCCCTTGCCACTGAATCCTTCGATGACTCTTTCTAATCCTCAAATGTCGTTTCTAAGAACCTAATTCCCTTACATGACGGCAGCCTCGTTTCCTCATTTCCAAAGTAGATATAACTGTTCTTTATTATATTGGAGGATCAGTTCTCAAAACAATCCTGTTCCTTGAGGAGGAGGAGGAGGAAATGAGAAGCACATCCTCAGAGACAAAGATGAGAAGTAGGGAGTAGTGCCTCTCTTCACATCAGTCCCTGCTGTTGTGAGTGGAAGGAGAGGCATGCAGACAGCAGAATTTACTTAGGAAGAGGGCCGTAAGCAAATTATTTTGGAAAGTGCTGTGGTAAAAAATTACTTGTGTCTGAGACATTCGCCTCAGACTCTCACTAGAAGTATATTGGATCATCTGCTGTTAACAAGTGCGCTCTGCCATCCCCTCAGTGATAGCATCATCCCCACTTCCTCCAGCAGCGTAAGTCCATACTTCAGCAGCTGTGTCAGTATTTTGTATTCAAACAGAACTGGTCAAAAACTTTCCAGTATATAATGCAGTTTCATCAAAACCACAACTTCCCTGGGGGACGAGATCAGTTTTGATACGGTTGTGATGAAAAGCACTTGACTCGGGCACCACAGATAGAGGGTAACGCAGCCAGTGAAACAGTATCGTGGTAGGGCACAGCCTGTACTGCAAACCTTGTGTGATACAGCCCAGCACTAATCATTCCACGTAATCCAAGGCTAGGTAATTCCAGATATTTGGTTAAGACCAGGGATGGCTGGAGTGAAGTCTGCCCCTTTCCACTCTGGCCTCAAGAACTGCCAGATTCACCTGCCCCCATTTTCTTAGCCATAGCAGCACAGGGAGCGCGGGGGTGCCGCCGCAGCCCAACCTTTGGGTAGCAGCTGGTACTGGGTGCTGCCCCACATACACGGCCTTGCGCTGACACGCAGCCAGCCTCGCTGGGAGATGGAAGCCCCTTGTAACGGCCTTTTGGTCACCCCAGCCTTTCCAAAAAGTGTACTATAAAAGGTCTCTCCAAACGTTTCTGTCGTTCTACTTAAAGAACCAAACCAAAACCGTAACTGTGAAACGGCTGTTGATTTACTCAACATCTGCTCAAAACCATGTGCTGCTCAGTGAAGAGCCTGGTTCCCTGGCGACACCGCTCCATGGAGCGAGAGCACCGGAGCGTGATACCGCTCTCCTAGGCTGGCTCAAGTTCATAACGCGGTAGTTCAGCAACTCCTGTAGTCAAAATGGCATGCTTCCTTAGCAAGGCATTGTTGGCTTAGTATAACCAATAGCGCCATTTTTTAGTTTTTTTTTTCAATTTATTTCCTTCCTGCTCACAATTTCCAACCTACTGTATGCATTCAAGCCTAGTTGCAATTCAGAGTAATTGACAAAGTCTAGGATTTTGAGGAAAAAGCATCTCTGGACTGAACCGACGTTGATTCTTAAGATCCAATGTGTCAGTTTTGGCTTTTATTCCTGCAAGATATATCAGCTGACCTGGATGTGATAGCATTACATTCATAGAGACATTTATTTATTTAATTTTTTAAACTTTCAGCTGCATGCACTTTCCTTGGCTCTCAAAGGTCAATGTTGAAAAAAAACCATACTGGCTTAGGTGGTTAAATGTTGATGCATGTATATAAATGTGTGCTTGAAACCCAATCATGGGCCAATTTTAGAAGAGATGAGGGGTGCGTTTTACCATTGTGAGATGGTCTGCAAGCAACTTAACGTTTGCGGATCTTGCAGGTTAAATACTTGATTAAGTATTTAAGTATGTGAGTACTGTTCTGGTTTAGGACACCACAGACAAGAAGGTATTTGCTAAAAAGTGAAGACAAGGTCAAGCATAAACTGTATCTGGGGTTTAAAGAAAGAGGGATGGTCCGCTTTGCAGAAAGGGAACCCGGTAGATAATTTCTGAATCATTTAAAGGTTCTCTTAAGTTACCGAAGCTAAGAGCCAGCATGGTGGTGTTGTCTAGTACCCACCTCTAGAGTTTTATTACAATGCCTGGTAACTATGCAAACTGCTGGTTTTATATGATCTGAACAATTTCCATGGGCTTTTCTTGTAAAGCAAAGCATTTAATTACCCCATAGAGACAGGGCTCATTGGCTACCACCTAATGATGTAGAATGTTTACAGCCTGAACATAAAATAATGTTTTGATTTCTTGTTTCTTTATAAACTTGCCTGGTTTAATAGACCATTAATAAAAATGCTGTAATATTTAAAACGTATGAGTGGAATTTTTTCCTTTCTTTTCAGTAAAAGTGAAGAAAGTCTGACACTTGTAAACTGAGTTGACTATGTAGTTAGTAGTGTGGGGGCAAAAAAAAGAAATAAACCAGATAATATTTCACAGAGACATTTTAAAGACTATTTGTGTTCTTCAGGAAATAACCACCACCAGATAAAGTACTTGTAAGCAGAATGAAAACAGTTTGGAGGAAAAAAAAAAAAAAAGAGCTGGAGAATTTACAAAAGTGTATTGCCACTTTTCAAATAAATTAATGCCCTAGTGACTTAATGATTCATAAAACTGTCCTCAAAACACCAGGAATTGTTTCTGAAGCCCAGCCTATTTGTTATATTTTGAAATCTTTCAGCTTGTACTTTGCACCAGTATCACACAGCCATAAACTTCTCCAGCTCTTTGAGACTTGACACAGATATCCTCCAGCAGCCGCTCCTGTACCTGGAAAGATGCAGATTCTGCATTCCGCCACGTGTAAGAACAAACGGCGTTTGGAAACAGGGGACAGCAGCAAGAAGTGTAAGACTGCAAATACAGAGGCCAGGAGTCAGCTCATCCGTCCCAGGACGGCTGCACAGCCAAGCCAACAGATTAAACTGGAGAGAACCAGGTGCCTCTGAGCAGCGTTTCACATGACCTCATTTTACAGGTACAGCTTAGGCAGAGACCAGCTTTNGCGTCGCCGATGGTGACCCTGGAACAAAAGGTCTGGCGAGAACAACGCTGCCAGAACATCCTGTGGGAACTTCTGGAGGTAGCTGCGAGCCCAACAGCACGACTGTTTGGACCTCCGCACCTGTAGGGAATTGCTGGAGATGGACTGGCCTCTGCTTGTACCAGCTGCAGAGTTATGGTGGAAGCGTGGTACGGCGGGATGTCGTTATCGTATGAAGTTGCCTTCTCATCTCATAAAAGAAAATTACCAACTACAAATTTTTTAAAAGCTATTTTATTTATCTTGAAAGGAGAGAAACTGATTAGTTGTATAAAAATCGTATATTTGATGTAAAGCCTTCAGTCTGTTTGAACAAAAAAATACATCGTCACAATAAAGAAACAATAAATCTGCTTAGGTAATGCACTCTGTAATGTCACCCCTCAGGCCAAGGGATCACGGGAGGACTTCAACGGCTGTAAGAGAGCTTACAGTCACTGCACCCCAATGGGAACATATATTCTGTCTGTAAAACTGCAAAAAGTGAGAAAATAAACATAAGGTACTCTATAACACTTCTGTACATTTTTCAGGAAGAAAGCTGAAGCCATATTGAGACTAAAAAAAGCCCTCAATTTTATTTTAAAATTCATTGACAAATCAGTGTGCTGTTCATATAATCTTTAGTAGCTCTAGGATTAGTTTCCGTTCAACACAAGAACTGATCTTTAAAATGTACTAGTGTAAGTATTCTAGGTTCAGCTAAACAATTTCTAAATAAGCTACCCGGAGAAGATGCTGGGTTAAAATGTTTGTGTAAGGAATAGCATGCTTTTCTACTATAACTGTTTTAATTTAAGTAGCTGCGAAAGCTAAATTTCATAAAAATGGTTAATTTTAAAGCAGGACTTCATTTATTTACTTACATTTCAATCCACTGGAAGTAAAACATGTACTTTCCTTAACTGGCTATTTTGCAAACCCTTTATCATTGCAAGAGGTTTCCAGTATCTGAATCAGTGACTTACAAACATGTAAGCTGAAAAAAGTTTTGGGGTTTGGGTTTGTTTTGGTTTTTTATTTTTGCTAGCTGTAGCGGTTCACAAGCTGCCTGTTAAACTGCCTTTTCAGTAAAATAAGGCAGACTGGTTTTCCCAACATGGGCTGATCAAGTTCGGGTTTTGTGCAGACGCTGCAGTAAGGCCAAGGGGAGCTGCCCTGAGCTTTTAAGAGACCAGGCTACTCGGCCCTGGAACCCAACGGGAGACACTCGGCTTCCAGCTACAGGAAGCAGGTCTGGTGCCTGTTTCTCAAGCTATTTGGCTTGGCTACAGTTCGGTGAAAATTTGAAGAAATTGAGAAAATTCGACATCATTAGGATTTTGAAATCTTGTGTGTACCAGGTGGGATTTAGGTTTGGGGTTCGTTCTTTTTTAATAACTGAGATTTTTTCCAAGATACGAAAGTGCACGTCAAGTACTCCGCATATGGGAAGAAGCTTCAGCTTCCAGGAAGATTCTCTGTGGGGTTCTGGGAGGAGTCTCAGTGGGATTCATATTCCATGAAATTCAAATGAGGGACAGCATAACTGCCCTCTGGAATTACACTGGGGAGGGCTCTGGGGAAGCAAAACTACAAAACACTAAGTATTGGTTTCAGTAGTATGGCTACATAATGAGTTCAGTTTGAGTTCAGGTTGTATGTCTAATGCAAGGCCCCGACTCCGCAAGGTCTGACTGCTGTGCGCTTGAAGTGAATGGGAATTTGATCCGCTAATTCTCTACAGAGACAGAAGTCTTTGCAGTATCTGGCCCCTCATTTTCAAAATTCGCAGGTATTGAAAATCTAAAAATGAAATCTAAGAGACGAAATTAGTGCATTTTAAATCATTCTAACTAACATTTTGTCTTCAGACAGAAAAATTCAATCCGAGTAGACTGCATTGGCTTAAATCAGTAATGTTCCAATAAGAAACTAAGACAACTTCCAAGTCTGTTTTTAAAATCCTCAAAAAATATATAAATTAAATTCAGTGGCTTACATTGTATATATGCTACATCATAAGGCAAAGTATCGTGAATAACATTTAAGAATTTAAAAAGTCCAAATGCTTTCAACTAGCAGTTTGGAATAAAAAGCAACTGAAAAAGCAACTCAATGAAGGCTGTAGAACAAAAACAAGGTAAGAGGGCCTGCAGTGCAGCCCCTGGTCCTGAGAAGAATCTCACTTTTCTTCACTGGCTGAGGTATCGTTTCCATCATTCAGTTTCTGCTTTTGCATTCTTGTTCGAGTAGATGCTTTAAAAAAAAAATAATAAATAAATACGTTCTTCAGAATTACTTTGGACATTATTACTTACTGTAAAAAGGAACTGAGTTACAGTATTCTAAATAAAACAAATCCCACGTTTTAAAAGTAAACACGTAATTCTGAGTCGCTTCAGCAATCCCCACTCGATCCCGTACGTCTGAAATTCATTCCGCCCATTCACTGACGTTCTCATTGCTTCTCTTCCCTCACTCTGTCCGTTTTCACCCTGAAGGTGGGCAGATGGACTGCATCACGCAGGGATCTCCTCTTGTGGCCAGGCAGATGCTACGGGCTGAGCAGCGCCCACATCCCACAGCCAGCCTGCAGAGGAAATGCCTTTTCCCCGCAGTGACACAGACTAACGCAACTGGACACGAGAGAGAAAATCCCTTCGTAACCTCTGCCACAAGTAACCGCTGCAACATTTCCCCTACCCTAAAATACACGAGAAGTGCCTAGATCCGTACTCATACCTATCTTGAAGAGCAAACACTTGCTAGGTAAGAATTTTTTAATGGGCAAATCCGCTCAGCTACAGAGCTCAGATTCCATGAGAGAGTGAGGATGCCCGGCCAGACCAAGTGTGTTCCTTCTCGGGAGTGGAAAATGCAACTCGGATGTGGGGACGGGGCCATTTTGCTTTTCATGAGCTAGATTTAAGTTTCATTTGAAAAAACAAAGTGATCCCATAAAGTCTGAAAGAAATGCTGGTCCGCAGTAGAAGGAAAGGCAGTCTCAGGCACTTTAGTATAAAAGATAGCAAAGCAAGATACAAAATTACAGACAATTTTCCTGTGTATATCATTTTCCTTTACTGTGCTGTAATCGCCTAAAAAGGTGTTCTTGTCAACTAAAGGCTGCTGCAATTACTACGGATTTCTACCCGCAAGCTCTCAGCTAAGGGTCTCTCACTGGAACAAACGGGAAAGCCTTGACAAGCATTTAATTCCATTTCAAGAATTCTAGCATTTAGGAAGAAAGTGTCGTGTTCGTTTTCTTATTCACACGTAATATAGCATCTTCTATGTTGCTGTGTCATTTAATATCCTCAAAAAGGCTTTTGAGGATTTCCATTTTACAATCCACATTTTCAAGATTAAATGAAGCAAGTACAAGAAATTAAGCAAGTTACCCAAATGACATCAATGTTGAGCAATTGCTTTTGTCTGAGTGGGTATAAACTGTTTTATCCAAGGCACTTATTGCTGTGTAATTAATGAAAAAATAATACTCACTCATTTCTGCAAGCTTTTGTTGGAACTTGGACTCCTGGGGTAGGTGTTTGCTGCAGACAGAAAGCATATGATTAAGCTGAAGTTAAAAAAAAAAAAAAAATAAAAAAACCCTTTTTATCCTCATAACCTAACTTTAAATCAAGGTTAGTTTGTTTCAGTGCTATTGCCTTCTCTTACAAAGATGCAGACTCTTCTCTTCCTCCACACTGAACTCCAGAATTGCTTGATTTCTTGTATGTCTAAAAAAATCTGGGGTTTGTTTTTTAAAAGACTGACTAAAGACAACAGCATGGTTTGGTGCTCAGTGATTAACACTGGGATGCTGGACGTATTGGCACCAAATAAATCCTTGCTTCTGATGTCAGAGCATCTAATTGAGAAGTATTATGCTACCATCTCTCATTTAATATATTTACTAAAATTTACAAATTAACAGATGTTAGGATGTCAGGAAGAAGTTAGGATGGAAGGCCCCAAGAAAAAAATACATGTAAGTTTACTGAAAAGCTGAGAATAATCTCTTACCTTCCATCTGCTTCGTCTTGCCCTTCTATATCAAAGCGCAGCCTCTTCAGCGGCTTAGGAGCAGCGCTTACTTCTGCGCTGCGTTTTAGCTGGCAGTCACTGTTGCACACCATCTGGTTTATTTTTTGAAACTTTTCAGAAGTCTGAAATTACAAGAAAATACAGAAAGAATTGCCAATAAATCCTGAAACTACTCAAACTTCCCAGATTATCCACTAAAAAAAAGCGGTGTTCTAAAACTCTGCAGTTTAAGAAGTCTGTCTTCTTTCAAAGCAACTAAAAGAAAATGCAAAACATTTTAAAAGTGAAGTCTCGATGTCTGAAAGGAATTAACAGGAAACCCCTGTAATCTTTGTGCTTACGGATTCCATAAAATACTACGTTAAATTAGAGACACTCACTGGCCAGTTCTACGGGTGTCAGCAGGCTATCCCATTCCCCCACTCCTCCAAAAGTTACATGCATGCAAGACCAGACATTTAAAAAATGTTAAAACTCACCCCAAATGATTCACCGATCGACACCAAAATCCTGCCAAATGAAGAAGAGAAGTGTTTAAGCTACATTCAGCAATGACAGACGCATCCACTAATTTGGCACAGCTTAGCGTAAGACGTTAACAAAGGCTCTTCCCCTCTCCCTGCTTTAGCAGTGCAAACCCAGCCTGCATTTCACTGCGTTGGGACACATTTCCTTTAGGGCCAGTGAATGCTGAATGGCCCAATCAACTGTACCATACAGACAGAAAAGAAACTGTGGCTTGAAAGAATCAGAGGCCCCCACAATCCATCCCTTACTGGCAGGAAGACACTTCAGTGCTGGGTACCCAGATAATCCTCCTTTCATCATTACCTGTAGGTGTTTGCTAATCAAAACCATGCAGGACTTCAACCTAAAATATACAATAATATTTTAGCTTTTGTACACAGTGGGCCAGGTGCAACGGGACTCACTTGATCCTAGCGTGAAAAACCCACTGGAGACACGCACATTTGCTGTCATCCTCACCTGCTAAGAACTACTGACCAACAGTTTGAAATGTTCTGCTTGGTCAACTAAATACTATCAACCATTTTGTTCCAAAAAAGCATTTTCTCCTTAAGCAAGTGTACAAAGCGCATCTATGTTTTTCAGGAGTGTGATCCAGAGTCAAAGCCAACAACACTTAAGCAACCAGGTCAGAAAACCTCTCTTGGATGAGTCTATTATAGGGAAAAAAACCAAACAAAACCAACCAACCAAAAAAACACCACAAAAACCCAAACCAAAAAAAACCCCAAACTGCTTGAGCGCACTGACCCAACTGAAACAGAAAAGTGCTCCAAGGTGAATAAAGATTCCAAGTAGGAAACAAATTTTTAACCAGAAAAGGTACAATAACCACAGACTATTGACAAACTAGACTGTGCAGTTTTCTGATTTCCTTCCACTAAAATCCTCAAAGCACCTTTAATTTAGTCAAGGAAATGCTTGTCCACAACCCACCTGGACCTTGGAGTCATCTTTGTGGGTGACTGAAACCCGTCAGAGAATTTGTATGGGCTCTTCAAGGGTGAGATGTAGATGTTATTGCCAGCAGGGACACGCCGAGGAGAGTTGGAAAACTGGTAAGGGCTGCGAGGAATGTGTGGGATAGGTGACAGAGTGGGAGGCTGTAAAAACAATAAAATAATCATAAGGTTTTATTGTCTATCTATTCCTGTTCTATTAAATAAATAATACTGAACACAAAACTAGCAGCTTACCCTGTTGGAGGCATACTGCAAAATGTTTGTTTTCAGCTTCTGCATAAACACTAAGTTGTAGAAGACTATAATGGAGTCATACTGTTCCTCCCTGATAAGAACACGTTTGAAAGTCTACGTAGGGTGAGAAAATCATACGCAGTTAAAAAAAAAAAAAAAA
>VZTL01018230.1:0-11386 GCA_013400535.1 Scopus umbretta
GTGGTTCTATGATTCTGTTACTTGATCTTAAGTTTAGCATATAGAATAGTTCTTACAAGCCTGAGTATCTGTAGGACTGAGCCATAAGCATGATACAAAGACTGAAAGTTATGTACTTTCAAAGTATCATATTTGTGTCATTTTGTTTTTACTATTTGGAAGGAGAAAGTGTCATTAACTGCAGTCGTCTTATGCTTGACACTTTAAAACCTAATATTATATTGCAGAGATTACCATTTAATATGGAAGTTAGAGTAATTTGCATGGGTCTAAAGTGATTTCTTTTGAAGGTGGTGGCTGTAACTAACAATATTTGTTTAGAGGAGTTGCAAAATAATGCTAATAAAGCATCATGTAACTTTCAGGCTGTAAAACAAACAAACTCCCCTATATTCAAAGCCAGGAGGTAAGAATCAGTCTGTAGATTTCTTTATTTGATGACCAACATCTTTTAAAATTGGTTGCTTTTATAATAGAGGTGATCTAGATAGTAAAGCAATGCAGAGGATGGACCTTTTTTTTAATGGCAGCAACAATAAAGCAAAATAAAAGCAAAATAAACAAAACATTTCCTTTCTAAAGCGATAAAACAACTTTTTTTCTCTTGTGTGATTCCTGATGATACTAATAAATTCCTGAGAAGTGCTAATGAATTTGAGCAAACTTTTTTTTAAAAAGTGATGGTGGGTGTATATTTTATGTTGTGTATTTATATTTACCACTTAGAATATTATAAGACATAAATCCAGTTTATATTGGTTTTCTTCAAGAGAAATTACTTAATCCTTTCAGTGAGGGCTTTTTCCTTATCCTTCAAGGTGGCTGAAACCACTCAAAGTGATACAAGTGTCTCATCAGGGGAGGCAAGCAAAAGAAGCATTCATTTTCTGCCTAATGAAACAAAACTAGATCCTCAACTAGAAAACAAAGACTTAAATACCAAAGAAAAAACTGATCCAGGGGTGGATGAAGATGATGTAGAAGGAGATTCTTTTTTTGATGATCCTATACCCAAACCAGAAAGAACTTATGGCTGGTAAGTAACATGCATGTTCTCCTTAATACAGGTTTATTTTGTCCTCAGTATGCTTGCAGACCTTTGAGAGCTAGCTGATGTTTGATTATTTGCACTCTGTAAATGTGAGTGTTCAGATCTGTTCTGGAACACTTTGTTCTGAAACGTGCACTTCTATGATTCTCTTCTTTGAAATGCACGGTGTCATCTGGGATCTCTTGGATGTACTGAGTGGAAAAACCTGTATCACTTCAGGGTGATCAGTTAAATTATGTAGTGTCCCCAGCCTATATCTTTGGTGAAATGAACATGTATGAGGCACAGATGTCAGTGTCTCTTGCAGTGGTGATCAGTACTAAAGGAAGCGGGCAATGACAGGGATAGTGCTTTAGGTATCTGTACGGCTTTGTAAGGAGTACAAAAAAAATCTGGTGAATGTGTAAACTGGCTCCATAAACTGTGAGAATAAGGGAAGTTTTCTCACAGCTGTGGATTTACTCTTCATATTGCAGCACCTTTTGTGTGCAGTTGTGTTTTTCAGTGAAGTGTTGTTATTTCTGCATGTCAATTGTGCAGATGCTTCTGAAGGGCATTTTTTTATTTTTCATCTGTAGAGTTTGATGACTGGAAAATACCATTTGAAACGAGAACTAGTGAGTGACTACAACAGCTTTGTTGTAGAACTGGAAAACCTATCTTTGTGTTATCGTGTCATGTAATCTTGAAGCTCAGTTTAAATATCTCTATTGAGAAATGCTGCCAGGTTGTGTCATGGTGTTCTTTTGCCATGCTTGAGTAATTGGAGAATTGCTGTAGCTTAGTAGAGGTTGCCAGAAGAGTTTGCAAGTCAGTTTGACAGTAGCTCCTCTTGTGTTGGCTTTTTCCCCCAGTTATGTCAATAGTGGGTAGAACAGTGTGCTTTTTTGTATTATTGCTACAGTAGATGCTTACCCTTGGAATTCTGGTACAGCACAAAACAATCATGTTAGGTAAGCTAGGTCTCTTTCTAGCAAATTAATCGACTCTTTGAGAAAGATTATTTATCATACAGCTTTAGCTGATGTCTATAAAGAGCAGAATTTTTTTCCTCAGAGCAGTGATTTTTCTCTGGAAAATACTGTATGTTACAAATAACCCTACTATGGTATTTCTCTTCTCTTACATCAAGATTATATTATATAATTATAGATTATATTATTCTCTTGTATCAAGATTAAAACTGCATCTGAGTACATTTACTTATTACTTAAGAGCTCGTTTAACTAGCCTTTAACTGAAGTCTAACCATTGTAGCAAGTGGTTGTGTTGCCCTAAAATAGGTTTAAATGGTAAGTTGGGAAAAGTAGAAAAGGCTGGAAAAACTTCTGGATAATAATAATATTTACTAATTTCTTGTTGTTCAAGCATTTTCATATGACAAGAAGGGAAATTCACTTTGAAATTGGGTAAACTGGATTTCTTTTAAAAGACCATCCAAGAAAAAGACTCTTAATTATTTAGTAAAATCAGGATTTTTTCCTAGTAGAGAAACTCCCTGCAGAAAAAGTTATTTCCAAATTATGTGGGTCTGTAGTGAAGTCACAGTACACCAAGTAGTAATTTGTACCTCATAACGTTATTGTGATGTAGTAATGTTCCATAATAAAGTTTGCTGAATATGTTAATAATAAATGAGCTAGCAACTAACTGTAACTGAGCTGTCTCTGCTGAGTCTTTCACTTCTATCCTCCTGGCAGCTCCTCTAGAGGAGAAAAAAAGAACATATTCTTCAGGTGAAATCCTTCTTTGGTATGTTGTGCTGGTGTGCCTGAGTCCCAAGGGATGAGTAAGTAGGAGAGGCGCCAGCATTGCTTGGTTTGCAAAAAGGTAAATTCCTTGTGGGAGCTTTGCCAGTTCCTCTAAGAAGGGTGTATTAGAGAGGAAGGGAGCAAGCAATTACTAAGAACAGAGTAAGAAGTGATCCAAGCTCCTATGCCCCTAGGTCTCAGACCTGTTGTTCAAAATTTTGAAGTGTTTTAATATGCAATGGTATACATGATGTTGTGGTGATGCAGATACAATGAATGATTCAAATGTGAAAATCCTGATCTCTTTTTAATGGTGTTTCTTCATCCTTTGCTTGCAAGTACTATTTGGACTCAACACTTTAAATATCTGAATGGAATAGGTAGTAGCCAGTGAACTTGAATACATGGTGATAAGATCTGCCTTTCTCCGAGAGGTTTTCATTCTGTGAAGTGACTGCTCTTAGGATTAATAGTTTTGTCAGACATAATCTATTTTAGTTGTAAAACCAACTAATTTAAATATTTATTTATATCTGAATCTTTCTTCTTTTGGCTGCGTTTACATGTGGGGATAATGAAAGGCCCCGTGATAAAAATAGTGATGCTGATGAAGGTGCAGGAGCTCTGTCTGTGAAAGAAGGCAGGCAGAAGCCTTTGCGTAGGTGAGAAAGTGACTTTCTTACTGAATGTCTTGCTTGACACTTGTGCCAGTAAAGTGCCTACTGGTTTTAAAATTGCGGAATGCAATCTTTTCCCCTTTCTCTTTTCCCCTTGCTTTTTTTTGCTGTGAATATTGCTATTCTAGTTTTATAACAATCTAGTAAATAATAGAAAAGTTGCTATGCACATTTTACAGCTTTGTGAAGTACTTATTTATTTGGTTTGTTTTAGGAATACTGAAGCTAATAAAGCAGGAGGTCTAGCATCCCTTTCTGATGCACCGCCTCTAAAAGGTGGGCTAAGCTCCCTGACTGGTGCACCTTCTCTAAAGGAGTCTGATAGTAAGTTTTCACATGGTTTTGTATTTTGATGAATTTAGGAGATACTTACCGTAATGTAATGAATGATCTACTCATTTGGCTGCAAATATGATTAAGTAGCCTGTATGTGGCCCCCCCTGTGGTTGCAGTGTGGTTCATAGTAACGTTTTTTTCACTGAATGGTTGCACATTGATGTATTTGATATATTATGCTACTATTGGGGCACCTTGTGTTTTGGAGCATGAAATACTTGTCTACACTCATTTCTTTGTGATTATAAATCAGCTTTCAGGAGTATAAAATTCTACTGCTCAGTTCTTTACTGAAATTACTCCTTTTTATTGTCATCTTACATTATTTGTACAAGTTCTTTAGCGATATTTACTTTTCTATTGTAAAACCTCATCCTGAATACTGGGAGATTGTCCGTCTTTGCTACTTGTGCTGGTTTTGGCTGGGATAGAGTTCATTTTCTTCCTAGTAGTTACTTCCTAGTAGTCCTAGTGCTGTGTTTTGGACTTAGTATGAGAATAACGTTGATAACATGCTGATGTTTTAGTTGTTGCTAAGCAGTGCTGACACCAGTCAAGGACTTTTTCAGCTTCCCATGCTCTGCCAGGGGCACAAGAAGCTGGGAGGGGGCACAGCCAGGACAGCTGACCCAACCTGGCCACAGGGCTATTCCATACCATATGGTGTCACGCTCAGTATAGAAACTGGGGGGAGTTGGCCAGGGAGCAGCGGTCGCTGCTCAGGCATCAGCTGGGTGTCAATCAGTGGGTGGTGAGTGGTTGCATCACTTGTTGTGGTGTCGTTTCCCCACCCCAACCCGCCCTGCCCCGGGTTTTGTTCCTCTTCTTGTTGTTTTCCTTTTCACCATTATTTATTTATTTATTATTTTATTTTTATTATTTAACTGTTTTTATCTCAGCCCACAAGTTTTCTTACTTTCAGCTGTCCTATTCTCTCCACCATCCCAATGGGGGTGGGGATTTAGCAAGCAGCTGCGTGGTGCTCTAGTTACCGGCTGGGGTTAAACCATGNACTTCCTAGTAGTCCTAGTGCTGTGTTTTGGACTTAGTATGAGAATAACGTTGATAACATGCTGATGTTTTAGTTGTTGCTAAGCAGTGCTGACACCAGTCAAGGACTTTTTCAGCTTCCCATGCTCTGCCAGGGGCACAAGAAGCTGGGAGGGGGCACAGCCAGGACAGCTGACCCAACCTGGCCACAGGGCTATTCCATACCATATGGTGTCACGCTCAGTATAGAAACTGGGGGGAGTTGGCCAGGGAGCAGCGGTCGCTGCTCAGGCATCAGCTGGGTGTCAATCAGTGGGTGGTGAGTGGTTGCATCACTTGTTGTGGTGTCGTTTCCCCACCCCAACCCGCCCTGCCCCGGGTTTTGTTCCTCTTCTTGTTGTTTTCCTTTTCACCATTATTTATTTATTTATTATTTTATTTTTATTATTTAACTGTTTTTATCTCAGCCCACAAGTTTTCTTACTTTCAGCTGTCCTATTCTCTCCACCATCCCAATGGGGGTGGGGATTTAGCAAGCAGCTGCGTGGTGCTCTAGTTACCGGCTGGGGTTAAACCATGACACCACTCATGTTTTTAAATGTTTTCACAGTTCAGACCTGAAAATTGGATATAATCTATAATTTTATAGTTTAGTATGGTAATAAGGTTATAATAGAAGAACACTTGTTATAAATGGCTGGGCGGTATGTTTGGGTGGGATCTTATTAAAGAGTCACAGGTTAAATTTCTGATGTAAATGCTTTTGTTTCGTTACAGATTTGAACAGAAACTCTGTTTTGAAAGACCTGCGGTTGGTGAATGCAAAATTGGGATCACTAGAATTAGGCAAGTAACTGCTAAACATGAATAAGCTCTGATATTTTTAAATGTAAGTTCTGGCCCAGCTTCTTAGAGGAATGTGGGAAACTGAAATACACATATTGAACTAAAATCTTCAGCTTTTATTTCTCTCATTCAATTTAACGCCACTGAGAAACTTACTGGAGTTAAGAGCAAGATCTGATCTAAAGGAGTACAGAAAAGTGAAAACTGGTGTCTTGTATATGGATTGGTAGTTCACATGTGCAGCAAAAATTTGATTCATTCTGTGCATGCATTTGCTGATACCAAGTGATAAATTTTGTTGTCTAGGTTTCGAAGAAAAGAAAGGGTTTGTATTTTTGGAAAAAGATAGCCAGACATGTCTTACTGTTTTTCAGTGGCATATTTACTTCCCCTCCACACCTTTGAAAGTTGCCTTGTAAGCTTTAGGAGCAATATGAAGATGATGTGATGTAAGCAGTATCAACTTTCTGTCAAAATAGAGCTGCCAAGCATTTCAGTTTTGTCTCCAGCAATGTAGTCAACATCCTGGAAAATGTATGTTCAATTCCTAAACAGTTTGTGCAAGTGAGATTGAGATTAATTAATGACAAACATAAACTCAGCTTCTCTTCCTAAATCTGCACAAGTAATTTAATCTACTCCCACTTTTGCTGGCCATGAAACCATGTATTTTGGTGCAGGAATAGATTCTTTTTCACACTTCCTGAAGAGAAAACTTGTTTGATTAATACCTTTTAAAAATTATTTAGGAAATGGAGATGACGATGAGTATGCTGATGACTTCAACAGGTAAGAGAAGGATGATATTGCTGTAGCGTAGTACTTAATGCATTATACGCATAACCACTGGCATACTTGAATTATTTTGTAATATTTCAGCTAGTTGTTGTTGCTGGAGTCTGTCAGTATCGCTGAACTCCTTTAAACTTTGCTTTGCTATTTTAATATATATAGTTAAAATTAAAAACAAAATACTGTTGTGTAGGGGGTAATGAGTTCCTTAAAAACCTGGTGCTAACTTTAAGATGGTAAGTTACTGCTTTTTTTGTGGAAGGTGTTTTTTTGTTTGTTTTTGTTTTTCCCTGAACCATGCACTTAACATTGTTTTAACACTTTAATTAATGCTGTTATACAATGAATATGGTGCGTGCTGAAATATTAAACTAAAGCATTGTGACTAGTCAGTAATCGATATTTAACAGCCTCATCTTTATGATGTGAAGGTACTGGTGTTGTAAACTGCAGGACTGAGGCCTAAATATTTGTCAGTATTTATGGTGGCTTCATCTAGGTAGAAGGCCTTTAGTTGTTATGGCTTTTTAAGTAACTTCATATTCAACCTGGTAGGAAGTAAAATCCTAACCAAATGTCAGGTATAAAGTGAAAGTGAATGCAATACCTGGATGTTTGAGAGAGAGTCTTATTTCTATGTTTATGGTTTTCTTTCTCTTTAGTACTAGCCATCGCTCAGAAAAAAGTGATATCAGTATTGGTGAAGAAATAGATGAAATTTCTGTGGAAACAGAAGAGTCAAATACCAGTGATAAAGTATGATTCTTTTAAAACTGTTCTTCTTGAGATTCTTCTGATCTTCTCTTGACTTCTTTTTTTTAACCTTCCATGAAGGAATGTGCCATTATCATAGGTTTCTAGGATACATGTTAATGTTGTATTGTTTGTTATGTTCTGTATTTTACACCTAGTATTCCTGCCAAGTTAGATACTATACTGATTAAAAAACAAAACAAAAAACTCACAACAATTGTTTGGTAGCACAATTCACTGTCTGTTTCTAAGCACGTGAAATGTATTTGAGGCTGGTTTAGTATCCAGCACAGGAATGTCTTATCCCTGTATCTCAAGATCTGTCTGAGCACCTCCTAAAGGAGTTGAAATCTCACTGAAGGAGCTTGAGGCTAAAAGGGTGGGATGCTATGTGAAGGACTATAAGATAGAATACTGTTTCTGTGATTTCTGAGTTTGTAATTTCATTTATTTTCTAGCTTGAAGGCATCACACAAGACCTTACCATTTCTCAGTTAAGTGATGTTGCAGATTATCTAGAAGACGTGGCATAGAATTGGACAGCAAAAACGTTTCATTGTGCTGGACTAGAAGACTGCTGTGGACTGTTAATTTCAGACAATCACTTCTTGCTGGAATGTCCACTCCCTATTTGTGCCTTGTATTTCAAAAAGACTGTAGGTGGAGAAGGCTTTTAAATATTGTTAACCAGAACTAAATGAAATAGTGCGTTCCCATTTAAGTCTGATGTAAGAATTATTTTCTTCATTTGGTTCAGCCAAACCTTTTACAGCAGGAGGTGGATTTTCCAAGCAGAATGTCCATTGCTGGCGGTGGGCATAATAAAAAAACAATTGATAAGAGAACATCTGCAGAAAGGCATGTGGCTTTATAATGAACTTGCACTGTTATCATAACAGTCCAATTTTTTTTTTAAATATAACCAAAGCAAGAACCTCCAGAGGTAGTGGTTCAACTCACTCTTCTTTTAACACAATTTTGTCAAGTCAGCATGTAGTACGTATTTATGGTAACTCTAGCCACGATACCTGATTGCTCCAGGCTTACTTGAAACTGCTGTTCTTCAGACCCTTCTGAAAGTTGGACATTTTTTTTTAAAGGCATACCAAGTTGCGAATATCTAAACTCTCAAATCTAAATTTAGCTGAATTTAGGAGCTAAATTTAGCACTTGTCTTAACTCTAGATATTCTTGTTTAAATATGTTTGTCAGACCATTGATGTTAAGACCTAAGCTGTTTTTCTATATGATAATTTCATTGATATTATCTGTTGTTAAATCATGAAAAGTAATTTTGTAATAAGAATCCACAAATCACTAAGTAAATCTTACTGGTTTTTGTTAAATTTTTAACAGTGTGGTAATGGTTTGTGGAGCTTTTATTATTGAGGGCTCTTCACATGCTGTAAGCTTACTTTCATTCTTGATAATCCTTTTTATGTAAAAATGTGCGCCAAAAAGTGAAACCACTAACCTTCTGTTTTTCAGATTCTGACTGCTGTACAGAATTAAATCCAAATATTTAAAAATACCATACTGAAGACACTATGAACGCTAAGTTCTAGCTAAGAGCAAATTCTTGTATTTTCATTATACTCTTGCAAAACAGGGTTGGTAATGGAAACATTGACAGTTCTGCAACGATACAGTTGCGTGTGGCGCTGCTGTAACATATAGGTCATGGACATTTGTAGTACTGAAACAAGACTTCAAAATGTGCACTTTCTGAACGTTGTGAACACACTTGGAAAATATACATGAAAGTGAATATAAAGAACTTAATTTTTATTTTTTTTTAGGCTTTGTAATTTTTTTTCAGGAACACTGGTGGCCTCTCGAGAACTGATGGTCACCACAGTGGAAGTAGCGTGCTAAACTGAAGCCATTGGTTAAGCATGTAGAGCTGTTACTAGCATTGGATGCTGACTTAAATCTTTCTTTTTTCACACTGGGCCAGCAGGCATGGAGCAGTGCTGGGAAGTTAGTCTTGTACAGTACACAAATAATTTGAGAGGAGAGAGGAAAAGTGTGCCTTTTATTTACGTGCACCCCAAATAGCCAGCAAAAAAGCATCAGAATATTTAGTCATGGCATTAACTTCTAACTTTGTGCCATATTGTAGCAGCTGAACACAGAGGAGAATTTTTTTCACCCCAAAAAATCAATGTGCCATAGACTTGAAATAGCAGTGGTGTTGTAACATGTGATACACCCTGTGTAAAAATTCCTTTAAGTATGGAGGAACCTGTGCCTCAAGATACTATGTATGAAAAGTTTGTTTGGGCTTTTTTTTTTTTCTTCCTTTTTGAAGAAGAGCAACAGCATGTTTGAAGGAAATAAAATTCCACTCTAATACCTGGGAACAATTGATTTCTGGCATTCATTTTTAAAGGTGTATGGAGTAACGTAGAAACAGTGTTGTTTGCTTTTTCACATGTCTTGGGAAAACATGATGTTCTGTTAGCTGTAGGATATGTGGCAATCTATCATACCAAAAGAAGCAAAAACTTTATTAAATGATTTCTAATTGCATTCAAAGATGTGGCCTTTTAAATAACTGATTAGGTATTTTAAGTGTTAACATGGCTTTTGTTAACAGCAAAGTGTTGTTTTCTTACCTTGGGGGTTAACTGGTGACATTGCACTTTGGCTCTAATTTAAGGAAATGCCAAAAAGTGGTAAGTGTCCATGCTGTTCCTCCTGTGGGCTTTTACAGAATTGTGTATAATAATTCAAATTGCAACATAAAGCTGTTATGCTGGCTAAACTGTATTTCTGAGATTTCTTCAATCCAAAATCTTAACATTTAAGAAATTCAGGAAGCCCTGTGGGTTTTGGGGGGTTTTCTTGAAAAAAAATTTTTTTTTCCAGTTAGTCCCATCTGCAATTGAGAATGTGGTCATGCTCACGCTTCTTCCAAGTCCAAAGAATCTTGCAGTTCCTGATGGTGAAACCTAAAGTCTGATTAAGGCCAGACTGAATAGGGTTACTGGGTATCAGTCTGAGTTGTCTTGTTTACTGTTGTTAGTTTGAGTTACTTAAACATGACTGACAATCTAGGCTCTCTTGAATGCTTGCTTTGCTGTACATTTCAAATCGTATTGTTTGGTGTTTTACGGTAGGCTTCTCCCTAAAGGACCTAATGTGGTTGAATACCCAACCTCATCTCTCTGTTAGAATTAACAACTAGAGCCCTGTTTTAAAAGATGGGAATGTTCCTGTCTAGGTTTTCTTCTGTATTGGTTCTGCCTTTTCGCAGACATCTCTGTGAACAGAGAAGGAAGTGTCTGAGGAGGCATTTACAACTGGTCTGCGCAGTTCTGTACCAACTAGGTCTGGTTAGAAACATGCCTTTTTGTTAAACACTCAGACTCTGTAATTTGTTTAACAAATCCTCTGATTTCCAGAAGTAAAAAAAAAGACTGAGCTATGGCTGACAGTTCCATACTATTAATATGGCTGTAGTAATGAGGATGGATTATAAAAACTATACTTTTTTTTTTTTTTGGAGTGAAGTTACTGTATTCCACTCTCTTTTTCTCTTTTTCTTTTTCTAACCAAAGTGATAAACCATGGCAGATCTGACCAAATATTTCCTCATAAACTATGTTTTCCCCAGCTGTAATAAAACCACTCTCAGCTTTACTGTTTTGACAATATAGTCCTTATTTAGACAATATATCTAGCTCTTGACAACCTAAACACTTCTGTAACAGACAGGATGATTGAGTGATGGTGATGAAGAAGGGTTGTACTACTTTGCTTTTTAGCACAGTAACTTTCACTGATTAAGTACTTTCTACAACACCCAGCCTTCTCTTCACGAAAGAATGCATCCACGGATATTTCAATTCAGTTGCAGATAAAAGCTAACAAACCAAATAGACAAAGCTATTGTCTAGGCAGCAGGAATTAACTCTCAGCAAGATGACTACAGTGTCTCATCTTCATTTCAGGAAATGCCAGATGCATCTTTTTTGGTAGGTCTTTTTGGTTTGATGTTTTCCTTGTAAGGTAGAGCCAAGAGAGAGATTCAACTGAATTGTAAGAAATGCAGTTTTGGTAGATTTGTACATGATCTCGTTCATCTTGAAGCTAAATCCTCTACAGACTAGCTATAATGAATACAGTATTGCAAAAACATAACTTCCAACATTTGACTGTCTTGATTTCTTAAAAAAACAACCCCC